>VUQS01028112.1:0-15000 GCA_015108495.1 Heterochromis multidens | reverse complement strand
TGCTAAAAATAGAAAAACAACTTTGTAATTTAGGAAAAGAAGTCTCAATAAATTAAAACCTTGTTAACACACAATTTATAACTGGTTTACCACTCAAATGACCTCATAGATATACATTTTGTGTATGTTTTTACTACGAGGCATTTAAATACATGAGAACTTTACAAACAATGGTTTAAAAATGCAACTAATGAAAGAATTACTGCACCTTTGGCTTTAAACTGCATAAGGATGTTACACGATCATAATCTGACTACTTTAATTTATGTTCAAATGTCTGTGAATTAGTTACAATACAAAGAAAAATAGTAAGAATAAGTCAGTGCAGTAGTCCTAATGCTGCTCTGTGGTATTACTAATGCTATCACCACTCAATTTTCTTAAGATATAAGCACGATTATTAATGAACAGACACATTCAGTGGTATAATCATTTATAATTTTATCGGCATCTACAACTTGCTTCGTGGCGATTTTTACTGTACTTAAACATAACGGGAGCGTCATTTCAAAATACAAATGTCTAAGTGTTACAATCAACTCGTTAATGTTAGTATGACAAAATTTTCAGTAATTTTTCCTACGCAATTTGTGCTCCTGCAAACCACTACTGCAGGGGGTGTAATTTCAGAAAACTATGCCAAAAAACGCACGCACATTTGAAGTTCTAGTAATACATCCGTGCCACCTCCGAGGAATACAAACAAAACAAATGCTGCTGATGAAGCAGACAGAGCAGCATACGCAGCACGATTGACACCAGAGATTAAAATGTCACTTATCGACAGGGGCTTTTGAAGTCTTCATTCATTTCATTAAGTCTGCCTCCATACTGTCATTCTAGGTCACAGGGCTACAGCATCTTTGTTGTCTGATCTACTCAAGTCACAAAAATAGCAATCAGATGCTTAAAGCCTTCACTGAAAACCAATGATTTGTTTACAGCTCTTTTACATGACATGACAACAGACTGTCTATTCAGTATTAGAGAAAAGTACAGCATTTTGATATATACATGCATATATGAACCACTGCAGCTATTTGTTTTTATTTAGAAACTCATACTATCCAATTTATATCATCCATGACAATTTGTAGTTTTAAATGTAGTTTGACTTACTTCTAATGCTCTAGCTTTTAAAAATGTACCTGTTTAACTGTATTCCTTTGCTTTTGTTTGTTTTGCATATCCCTGTGCTGTAATTACTTATGTTTGGCTTTTCTCTCGAGGTTTATTAGTAGAGTTTCACATTGTCATATTCATGCACTCATTTGTTTCAATCTACAGTATCCATTTATGCAAATAAGTTGAAAGATTATATAATCATCTAAAAGTTAAGATTTTCAAACTGTTTATAAATTGGATTTTGCCACAGCGGTTTTTAAGTCTACAAAGTGTGATATTTTGGAGATTAGTCAAGGTTTTTATAAGATACTAGTAGCATATAAACATATTACCTTTCTTGCTGTTACACAAATTAAATGCCTACCGTTACACACACACATATACACACACACACACACACATCTCCTCTCACAGAGCAGCCTGTCAGTCAGCTGAGGGGAGACTAAAGACCGTAGATGTGTATCTGACATTTCGCCAGTCAAGCGTTACGTCTGACCTGCTTGGTGAATGCCCACCCTGCTTTTGCTCTCCATCCCACCGCTACCTCGGTACCATCTATCCCACTCTTTATAGCCTTCCACCTCCTTCCCCTATCCTTACCCCAACTTTGTTATCTACCCGTTTGGGGATGCTCGGCTCCTCCCTGGCTGCTTTGTGCTCCATGGCGAAAGGCTGGAACTTGAGAAAGTCCACGTTTGTATCTCTGAGAAGCTCTTGTCCCACCTTGAATGGGCCTTAAAATCCACTTTCACCACTTTCTTTAAAAGACAGTTTGAAAAAGCGCTCCCCTTCCCTTGCACAGTACAGGATTAGTGACTATCTGCGTTGGTAGTTTCACGTTGGTAGTAATGAAATAGCACATTTCAATAAATTATCTTGATGTGGTTGCATCGATTGCAGACCAGCTTTTTCTGCTTCTTCTGTACTTTTAGAAATTACTCAGGACTCCACTTAAACTTATCTCGGCCAGTTTTGATAGTACGTAGTGTACGTGGGCTTATCCATTCGGTGCGTTTTGGGTCGTGTACTCATTGTGCTTGCTTTTTAAAATTTATTTTTGCACTTCTACAATGCTTTAAAAATGTATGTTATATTTATACTATATATAAAAAGTTTTATTTCATCATTCAGTTAATTTAAAAAGAGCAGAAACTTTTGCATTTCATATTTCTTTCCTCAAATACGTAGGTTTTTGCTATTGTGAAATAAAAAATGTAAATAAGCAAACCAAAGAAAACTATCAAAATAACTAAATTAGATTAAATACAATTACTATTATCTTTTTCATAAATAAAAGTCATGCAAAAGGTTATACTCAATCCTACCTATCTCACTATCATTTTTATTACTACAAACAGAAATACTCTTTACTTAAGAGTCATTTTTGTCTTTTTTCATGCCAACTGCTTGCACATGTGGTTGCATATACAGTATGGTAAGTAGTTTTTTTTTTAACAACTATTTGTGATTGACAGAGGGTGAGAGTGTGTGTGTGTGAGAAGCCTCTGTAAGTGGAAAATGATGAGAAGATAAGAGATGGGCCTGATGAGGGGCTTGATCGTGAGATAGCAGTTTGCGGTATAATGTGACCTCACGCAGGGGCAGCCTGATTTCTGCACAACAGGAAAAAGATTTTTAAAAGAGTTGCAGCTGAAATAAATAAATGACAGCGAAGTCAAGTCTCAGAGGGTGTAAAGATTCACATTTCCACAGTCAAACTGCAGAGTGATATGCCTCCTCTTTAGTCGATGTGCTGCACATGCAGGACTGCATTCCACAGCCCAAGATAATTAAGGGTGAAAAATCCTTGTCATTGCAGGGGGAAGCTCTTTAGGTACCAATTCACCCTGATGAATAAAACCCTAATTAATCCACTTAATCTGCTGCATGAGATTATTCCCGTTTTCACAACCATGCACTGTACACTGCCTGTCCTGAATAATAAAAAGGTCCATATATATACATATATATATATATATACACACACACACACACACACACACACACACACACACAGATATGGATATATGGGGGAATTTTTTTTCTATCTAAACTTGCGTGATAAGGTCTTGATCTCTCTATTTTTTGCCCTCGCTTTTACAGCCAGGGTTGTACTGTTGAAAGTGTGTCATAAAAAAGCCAGCATTAAAGGGCAAAAGATCAACAATAATCATACTTGTCTTAGAAGACCTTGTGGTGGCATTGTGCTGCCCTCCATCGTATTTCTGCAGCCATTTTTCAAAGTAGATAAGTATGAGAAACGCAGGCTATACAAGTTTCCTTGATTTAGAACAGGGGTACAAGAAACTATAAGTGTGGAGGAAAATATCTGTTCAAGAAAAAGTATTTTTCACCGTGTGTCTCTTAAGGTATGACCATTTGAATTAATTTTTAGAATTTAATTTAAAAAATAAATACAAAATACACCAGAAAACTCCCTTCATTGTAAGTGTTTCTACTACTTAAATTTCTTAAACTTTTTTTTGTTACTGTGTTGACTAAAAACCATAAAAAAGACACGTTTGTTACACAGGAAAATTATGTAAAAACAATACCAGGCACATAACTGCAAATAACATTCTGAGTATGAAACTGTGATGCGAAATGTGACTAGTTCCAGTGATTTTTAAACCATTGGAGGATTCATAGAAAAAAAAAGGATCTCATGGCCGCCTCCTCACTCGTATGCTTAGTCACAGGAGGTAGACATGCATATTGTCAGGTACTGTAGAAAGTGAGAGGCAGATAGTATTTCTATGAATGTGTGTGTTTCAGTGTGTGTGTGTGTGTGTGTGTGTGTTCTGGTTTTTTTCTGTGTGTTTTAGGTTACAGCCAAGCAGCTCGCCAGCTCACGGTTGCCTCCAACTAGCCCAGATCACTTGCCTTGTCATCAGGCACCATTACATGGCTCCCTCTCAGGCTCCTTCAAGTCTGTTCCTTCAACACACACAGACTCGCGCAGCACTGTAATCAATTCAAACTGTTTACTGGGGAACTTTGAGAGAGGGCACAGCACCAGGCTGTGTCAGCGGCTTAGGGCTTTTTTGTTGTTGTTGCATTAAATCAGAATTTCTATATTAACGTCCAGTGAGCAGCTTATAACTTCTCACTGAATCGCATTAGGTGTGTTTATCGATACAGTTTTGCTAGTGAATTATTAAAAGGGATGGCTCTGGTGATATGGCTCTCACTGAGCTTAATCACTCATTATAATCCACGGTGGATAAAATATTCACCAGCGCTCATAGAGGGACAGGCCTTGTAAAGACCTTATCACCCCATATCCGGGAAATCGATATTCACACTGCATCTGATAAGCAAATATGTATGAAAACAGAGAGGTTGGGTATTTGAAAAACTGCACACAGCCTTTAGAAAGAAAAATAATCTGTTTTAAAAAAACAAAAAAGATAAATAAGATAAAATCATTAGCTCAAACTGTATTTCTCCATCACTTTTTATAGTGGGAATCCAACCATCTTTGACTTAAGAGCAAAAATACTGTTAAATACCAGTACTACATTGTGTTCATATTGTTCTGTGCCCTTTACAGTATCTATTAATATTGAGCACAGATGTGCATGGCTGCAGAGTGCTGGATTTTTATCAGGGCGTCGTAAACATGTTTTGTGTATTTTTCTGTGGTGGCGATAAAGAGATGGGTGACGGTCCAGCAGTGACAGAGAGGCTCTCTCAGGTTACCGGGCTGTCCCTCCGTTGCCGTCACCATCAAATCTCCTGCAAACTTATACACCATTTTTCCACAATACTCTATTTTCCGTGTGTTTCTCTGAATGGGCTCCAATTCTGCACCTTCTATCAAACTGTATCTTATGGAGTAAACATGTTGCTTTTGAATAGATGTTGACATGACAGGGTGCAGGCTGGAAAATAAAATATTCCTGGAGTTGTCTGCCTGAGCTTATTTAAAATGTCAGGTTGTATATCTGGGCGTACTATTATTCACCCTATGATGATTCTGGGCCCTATTTAGTAATTCATGGCAGTGGACGTGTATGTCACTTGACTTTTCCTAATTGCTTAAAAACACAATTTTAAATGGATGACATCTCACAAAAACTACAGAAATTAACTGATAATTGTGGAAAAAAAAGCTGGATTTTTTTTCTGTACTTTGATGGGGGTTTTTTTTTTTTAACTTCTGATGTATTTATTAGAATAAAGCTCCTTGTAATGTCCCAAACATGACAATCACCACATAACAGAGGAGTTACTAAATAAATAAATAACAGAAATACAATTATCAACACTGCAAAATGTTACACTACAAGGTGGTCAGATTGCTAATAACATAAACAGTACAGTGTGGAGATTAGTAAATACAAACAGATATGAACAGCAGCAGCTACATGATATCTGACAGGAAGCTACACCATTTAGGGGTGTAACTGACCTCAAACATAAGCAACATTAGATTACTTTATGTACGACTATTTATGATCCTTTGTGGGAAAGGTAACTGGGTATATTTGGTTTTGCATGGCTTACATTTTCTCATTTAGGGTAATAACAATACCTTGTGCTTATGAATTTGTTTTTAGATGTTCACTTCATCTAGAGTTTGCATTAAAGACTTGCAAACCAACCTTGACATGGTGTCTAACTTGCATTTTTTTGTGATGTTTCACTGCTAGATTTTCATCAGGTTGGTTTTTGACCAAGACAGGCGATTTTAAATAGGAAGTGGCTGCAAAACTGCTTCCAACCACATTCGCAAGGAGCTATAGGAAGGTGTGAACACTTAAAACTTTCTTTGCAATCTCTACAATATTATAAATTAACTTAGGTCACACAAATTGTATGTCAAAACAGCAATGTACTCCAAAATTGCTTTCATGCATAGATTACTACAGAATGAATGCTGAAGTTCATAGGATTCAAATGTGATACAGTCCCTAAACATAAAGGTTACATTTAAAAATGTACCTACTGGGATACTTTTGCATGGTAAGTAAAAGGCCAAATGTAACCAATCATAATAAATCAGCAATGTCTCATTTAATTCCAATAAGCAAAAACCAGATTGGGTTCAGACGTAAGAATTGAGGCCACTTTTTGTTAATCAAATATGGTTCTGCCTGTTTTCAGTCAAGTCTTTGTTTAAACAATAAATGCTGTCATGTCATCTTGTGCACAGTTAAAGTTAAGCGCCAGCTGTTAATTATTATTCACCACCTGTTTGAACTGTTGCTGCTGCTGCTGTAGTGAAACTGTCAGCACTGCAGAGCGCTTCTGTGCCTCAGCTCAAAGCTGCAGTCTGCGATGGGCTCAAACACCGCAGAGGAGAGTCTGGGGTCACGTCAAGATGCTCTCTCTTCCTCTCTCCGTTTCTTCTCCTCAGCACCTGTCCCTACTTCTCACAGCTTACCTAAACCACATGAAGAGCCTCAGAGAGACTGACCTTATATGACAGCCTTCAGAGAAACTAAAGGATGTGAACACTTAGAGATAAACCTTTCTTTTTTAGACTTGCTTTATCTAATCTTTGAAATCACATGTTTTTGCTTTTTATTTTCTGCTCTGTTCTTTAGCTGTTAATGAGAGAAAGTGTGTGAAAATGGAAAGATAACATCAGCTGAGCGAGAAATAGTCCAAGTACGACCGCAGTTTGACAGGATAAATTCTCCACTCAGTGTTACTGTGGTTGCTTTGGTCATTTAGTTTTTTCCTAATAATCAGGTATCCTCAGTAACATGTTTGCTTTGTTGGTTGTTTTATATCTTTGTGCATGACTCATCAAACCGGATTCAGATAATTAATGACATGGAAATAAGGGAGTTTCCCGTATTTCAAAATGTCAAATAATAATCTGCAACAATAAATGACACAACTGCACACATATCATCGCATCGCTGGGCGACAGCAGGAGCATGAGGAGTGTGTACAAGTGTGTGCGTGCATGCGTGTGTATTCAGCAACACATATCTTATCACCAGGGCAGATTAAGCTTCTACCGACGATAAGGCCCAACGACAAACAGGAGGAAGGCGGTACATGGAGCCCAGATGGACGATTACATGACCGCCTTGGAACAAGAGGGGTCGAGACCAACGACCCCCGTTTGTACGATAACTAACGCCGCATCGCAGGCCACCATTATCGCTCTGCTCCCTGGCCTTCTCATAAGCACCCGAGGTTTGACATCTACACTAAGTTGACACGTCTCAGGCCATATCTGCCAAGTCTGATCACATACCGGACTGCACGAAGCTGGAACTCTTAGCTCTGTGCACTTGTTGAGTCATTTTGTTACAGTTTCTTTGTCTCAATACTAAATATATTAAATAATTTGTGAATTTATATAAGAATTTATACACATATACACACCCCTTTGTATTCCTGTATACTTACATACTGAGAATTGAAATTCTGCCTGACCTATTCTACTAAAGGGTTCTCTTTATATTAAAAGTGATTGAATATTTAAACTTGTTCTACTTCAGAAAATTAAATTATTAAAGCTATATATTTTTACATAGTTTTAAATAATTGTTGACATTTGTGCCCTTTTTTTTTTAAAGTTGCTTGTATCTTTAGATATCATTATCATTGTCATGTCATGAAGCAGAATGTGTTTTTAAAGAACTTAATACTAATTTAAAGAAAACACAATGCCCACGCTTGAAAGCACGAGGGGCAAAACGCCTTACTATTTAAAGGCTGTATCTGAGAAGCTTGTAGGTTTTCTTCCAGGAATAACTGAATATAAGGCTAACCTATAATTAAGTTTGCAAATATTCCCACTTCTGACTAAGAACATGATTCAACCTCCAAAACTATATTTGAGAGAGTGAAGAAAAAGGAAATCATGACATTAAAAGGTCAAAAGGTTGTTAAAAGGTCATTAATTCCAAGTGTGTACAGTAAAGCAGAGAAGGTGTAATTTACATTACACCTTCTGTACTGCCACATACAAAGTGCACAAAAACAATACAGTAAAAGAATATGTCTAGAATATTGCAATATTGTTCAAACACTGTATTATTATAAAACTATTACTAAAAACATGAAATTTGCTTTAGGAGTATTTGGAAATACTTCCCAACTTAATATCAAGTTTCAGTATACTTCATTTTTGCATATATGACTGTATATAGAGAACATAGTTTATATTTTCAATCATATCCAGAAGACAGTCCCGATTTTGCTCTACAATACTGAAATTGTCTTCAACTACTATATGTTGCTTTAAAGTATCTAAGCACTGATTTATTACAAGTAATATTATTTTTAAAGGCACACATCATTAGAATTATCATTCATTAGTGCCATCTAGTGCCCACCACCCCGGTATTGGCCAATATTTTTAAACTCGTGTACCTATGCCTTCTTTATAAACGTATGTTGTCCACAAAACAAATTCCCACATTGCTTTTCTCAGGGTATATCTCCCCATGACACATTTCAAAATACTGTCTTTTCCTTCGGGTTACAGGGCTTCTTCGTTTACTGATCTCATTCATTTCGCTCTTTTTTCCTGACCCTTTGATACCGATAGTGAATGCATATTGTGTGATAGAGAGAGCATATCTTAATTGGCTGCTGTGTTATCAGCTCTGGTTGATAAGCTTCTTTGTCTTGTCCATCGTTAGATGGCCAGCGCCGATGGAATGAGGAGGCATTATTGAGGATCACGTCATCCAAACACTTGCTCGCATTTTATCCCAGTCATTTGGAAATGACTGAGCAGTGGAAAAATCAAGTAAAGATCACTATGTGTGGGCATGCAGGTAACGCTGCTGACACTGGCAGCTGTATTTGGCACAATGACAAAGTGAAGTCTCATAGCTCTGCAGTATGATAACCATCTTCTATGAGATTAGACTCACCTCTCTTTAGGTTAGGGTGTTGAGAGATAGAAGCCATAAACAGATAAAATATGAGGAAAAAAACAGAACGAAAGAAAGCAAAAAAAATTAGCAAGCCACTTTCTCATCTGTGTGCTTTTTTTTATGTGGCAGTGGCAGCAAAGATAAGGCACTAAACAGAACAGAACATCCCATACATGTCTTTGTATGATAGGTAGATTGTATAGGTGAAAGTCTGTTAGTCACTGTTTCATGGTAGATGCATTATGAAAAAATGTGTTTCAAAGTGGAATGAGTCACAGAAATTTGCATCCAATTATCAGAAAAATGTAAAAGAAATACACATAGGTGGTATTAAGTACCCTTTAATGTTAACCACTTCGACTGGCAATGGAACTGTATACCCCACCAATTCTGCGTAAAAGAAGAAATTTAGGAAATACTGAATCAGTCCTATTCATGGAAATTTTAACATGTTTTTTTCTCCATTTTGACTCAATTTGAATTGTTTTTGCACAATACTTTTAATAATTCCATAATTTAAGGACTTTAAAGACATTGTTATACTTGTTCTTAGTACACCCACATTTGATCAGCCATTCAGTGCCAACCTCAGTTATTGTTTTATATTCTTGACACATTTTAGGTCGTTAACTCGTTCCTCTATAAAGATGACAAGCAATGACGGCATAAAATGCCAGCTTTTAATAAGGTTCAAACTGGCTCAATATGCAGATATAATAAAATAAATTAAGTGTAATGTTATGTTCAGCTGGACTAACTGACTACTGGCCTATAAATGCAACTGGAACTGCTAGCACTGTTACAGATGGCAGTGCAATGAATTTAATAATTGTTAATAACTATGTATGACTTGTGTAGTTGGCACACCTTTTGGTATAATTTTGTTGCATAAATGTAAGTTTTCAGCAGCTTATAATAAATGAAGTAACTAAAAACAGCTGCTACTGACCTGCACCTTGTCTGCCTAGTCCTAAACCATAAACGCTTTTCAATGGAGATCTTCACTGAATTTCACTTTTGGTCTTGGAGTAGGTTTAATTCATGTCTGTGTAACTTCGGTTTTTAATGATGTTGCAACAGAATTTGTTACATTTTTCCTTTTCAAAAAAGAAATTCAATGTTGCATTTGAATTGAGTAATAATTCATTTGAATTGAGTAATAATTCATGATACTTCTTTGAAGTGGTGAAGATGGTTTGTATAAGGAGAAAGAAAAGAGGAGCAGGTCATTATGGGGGGGGGCAGCAGTATACCAGAAAGGTTCCAGAAGTGAGTCAGAAAGAGCCTCCAACCCTCCCCACCCCACACATCCCCCTGTCAAACAGGCAAATAGTCTCTTCAGAGAGCTGCTGGCTGGCTGCGCTGTTGAACTTGGCCTTGCCGTCACTCTGGGGTAACCCAACACCCAGCACAGAGGGGCCTGATAGACCTATGGACGAGGGGGGGGTTGGGAGGGCAGAGGCCCTCTGGGACGCAGAGTGCATTTCAAACCCATCAGTGTCAGTTAGTTCACTAAGTGGTGACATAATCACCATCGCCATGGCTGCTCCTCTGGGAGAGCTAGGCAAGGAGGGAGAGGTGGTGGGAGCTCCAGGCCTCCTCCTCCTCTCTGGTCGCTGTGCTGGTGTGAGTTTGTGGGTGGTTTCAATGAACTGTCTGCTTCTGTACTTTTGTCATACTATTATGGTGCTGTTATATTAAGAATACCATACCACACTCATGCTAATATAAACTAGAAGGGACAATTAAACAGCCACACCGTGTATTCAGGGAACATCATCAGGGTTTTAGCATTAGTCAGGCCATCAGTGGTGACGCATATATTAAGATCATACCTCCCCAATCTCAGATCATCAACTTTAACTGCTTAAATTAAAAAAAAGTTATCTAAATATAAATCAAGTGTCAAATGTAAGTAAAAGGTCCTCTGAGTGATATAATGAGATATGACATGCAAGAAACAATTTTAAACAGTTTGATAGACTCAGGTTCTTAGAGAGTCCTCAGGACAAATAGCTCCTGATACCCCCTAAGGGTAACCACCCACTGGGGTGCTCCCTGAGAACTATGTAACTTTATTATGTTTTTCCTGTTTGCATTCACACTGCCAACAGAAACTCTAGCCTGATGTATTAAGGGACCGCCATAGTTGCACGTTGGTCCTATGGACAGCCTAGCCAGAGCTTTGCAGACTGTCATCTAAATGTTGCAGTTGTGTACTGTCACCAGGGGGAGGAGGTGGAACAGCTGCTCTGTGGGCTACTGTTGCTTGTTTTTGTGCTGTTGTTGGTCCTTTAGTTTAGCCCCCGCAAAAGAGAAGAGCGAAAACCTAATTTACAAAGACTTTACTAAGATGTCTTTGTAGTGAAGTGAAACTGAGTGTTAAAAACAGCAGCCATTGTTTGTGCTTCTCATGCATGGTTTTTGATCTTTGATTATTTTTTCATGCTTCTTCCTCTCTGTGGTGAACTCTGCTATAATTCTCTTCCTGTTCAAGTCCACTTTTTAACCAGTCAGCATTCTACCTATGCATAGCGTCATTACTGCTGGGCTATGTGCTGTTAATTGCTTTTGGATGAGCATGTCTGCAAAATACCCAAAATCTTTCACTCTGCATAGCCAAATATCTGTGCAAACAGACACAAACAATGAATTCTGCTTTAGTTAACTGACAGTTAGAATAGCAACATTTACAACCACATCAACATGATGCAGGACTCCCATGCTTCTATGGATCTGTGATGAAAGGAGACATGCAGTTGAAAGCATCGACATTATATTTTTGTAAGTCATCACATTATGATTGACTATTCTGTTTTTAAGTGTACAAGGAGAAGAACCTCTGCCCTCCAAAAGCCTCTTGTAATTCCCTTGTAGTTTACCATCTCTCCATTTCTCTCGGTTTTCTTCCATTTTTGAAACTATCTGGTGTTTACACAACTAATGTCATAATCCTGCTATATAACATCTCTACTTATGTTTGTTTTTTTTGTTTTTTTTCCCCAAATAGGCCATTTGCTGGTGCTGCGCCACTCAAAGGTTCCTGTGTAGAGTACCTACTCTGAAGTAGGTTCTGATAAAACCCCAATCAGGGTTCTAAGAACTTTGATTTGCCCTTAGTTCCTGCAAAGCAGACACACAAAAGATGGGTTTGTCCTCCAAAAGTAATTGGACATGAAATAATTCTTCTGGTCTGAAAGCACCTGTAGGCATCTGAAGCACGACAAGGGTTACATGCCAAAAATTTGGAAATAGATGGTTTAACAAATTATAAAAAAAATATTGTATGTTTTAAAAATATTTTCTTAAACTAAAACAGAACTTGTATCTACAGGGTCTGATGAATATACTGGAGCTGCACTGCAACATTTCCTGTTTAAAAAAAGAAAGAAAAGGAAAAAGAGAGTTTTTCAAACCTTTAAGCCTACAAAAGGCTGGTTTCCATTCATTAAGCATTAAACCAACTTGCAATGACCTGAAACTTGCTTCAGTTGTGTTATCACTGAACATCCTGGAAAATAGGAGAAAAGCCATTGAAACTGGCTGCTTTAAAAAAAATAATTAGCACTAATGTTAAGTAAAGTATACATTACTATAGGTAATGGGCTAAAACATCAAATCCCAGTTTAAATAGTACCTCCTCATGTGAAGATACTTTAGTGAGGATTAGACCAAATAACTCATACATGACAATACAAGTCAACAGAAGTTGTTGAGTAAGAACTGATAAACACGATCAGCATGAAATCCAACTTGATATTTTATTGTTCTGTAACTTTGCATCAATGCTCACTGGAAGAATTCACATTTTTGTATTTACATGATTAGATTTTACTTTGAAAGTTATAGTTAAATATCATATGGCAATATATGCATAAACAACACTTGCCAATGTTCACATTTACTACATGTTAAATATTCTAAAACATTCAGCGTTAATGTTCTGTTAATGACTATACCGTTGACAACATAAAATAGTCCTAATGAAGTCGCTCTTGAGCAATGATGCGGCAGTGAGTTCGCCACTGTTTTGTTTCCTGTTTCAACCACATGAATAGTGAGGAAACTACCAGGGCTGTCACAGGAAGACAACAAGTATGATCCAAATGACTGGCAATACTTTTCACAGAGAAGTTGAAAGCAATGCTGTTTTTCACATCTCACCTACATGTTTCCATTTCAAAATCTGAAAAATAAGGGGCTTGTATGGCAATCTGCACCTCCGTCCTTCCTGCTGCCGCTTTTAAAAGGTTGCAGGTCACCTCACTGTTTTTGTAGTACTGTGTAGTTCTCTTCCATGAATTTTTCAAATGACAGTAATGACTCAAATTGATTTATCTTGCACACTTAATCTAGAGATACAGAGATGTACAATTTGTCACAAGAGATATATTCCACTGTGGCTTAATTGGATCATTTCAAGTTAAAATTTCTGTTTATCTTGGCTACTTTCGAACTTATATAAGTACTTTATCATAAAATGTGTTTATGAATGTAGACCTTAATGTTCACTTGAGTTCACTAAGCTAACCATCACCGACAATCTAACTCGTTAATAAGTGTTGTAAATCAGTGTTTCATAATTTTTTAATAAAACACTTCCAACCATGATGATGTTAATGTTTAATTAGTTCATAACCCAATAAACAACATGCATGCTGCCTAGCAAGTTGTTTGTACCAAATCTTCATCAAATGGCTTCTTTACGTCACAGAAGGAATTATTCATTAGGTGGAAAATTTAGCAATAAAAAAAAATCAAATTTCTGTTTGTTGATCTTTTTGAGGTCAATTTAACTTGGTTTATTTTGAATTATATATTTAACTCCCAGTGACCAGAATGGACAGGGTTAGAAATGAGTATCAGAGAGACATCTCAGGTCGAGCAGTTTGGAGACAAAGATAGAGATGGTTTGGACATGTACAGAAGAGGGATAGTGAATATACTGGAAAAAGGATGTTGAGCTGCCATAGAGGAAGACCACAGAGGAAGGTTCATGGATGTAGTGAAGAGGGAATGCAGAGGATTGGTGTGACAGAGGAGGATGTTAGGGATAAGGTGAGATGGAGGCAGATGATCTGCTGTGGTGACCCATAAAGGGAGCAGCAGAAAGAAGAAAAAGAAGAATTTAACTCCCAAATAATGAAGTCAGGTTGAGTCTCAGAAGGGGCACCTACAATTTTAAGTTGAACCGACTTAAAAGAATTCACAGTGTAACAAGTGCAGGTGTGCAATGACAGAGGTCTAATGGTTCCAGCAATGGAGACTGTATGAATGCATTCAAAGTTGAGCATAAAAGACAAAGTGCAACAGTCCAGAATCAATGCAGCCTGATTTAAGGCCTCAGATCTCACAGCTACAGCAACCCAGAGACCCAGGTTAATTTCCCAAGAGATGTGCTGCCAACTGCCAAAATATACTACCATTATCCAAAGCAATGGAAAGTACAAACTAAGGAGTTATAAGCCAAGCGAAGGTGGGAGAAAGCCATTAAGGAATAGGTGCATCCCAAATTCCACCTTACATGTGCCACAAGGTTGTCAGTCCATGGTGCATAAATGCATTTGCGGTTGACTTTGTTGTTGAGTGAAGAGCTGTTTTGGGGCACATCCTTGTTGCAGCAACAATCTCTACTTTTTGTTGGTCTAACTACAGTTGGCTCTCTACTCAATCTGCAGTTTTAACTCTTTCCCCCTTGGACACCTATTCGGGGTAACCTTTGTTTCTCTTTTCTGTACTGAGCTATTTGTATTTCAGTCCTGTTTCCAGAACAAAATGACTGGGATGTCATCAGTTTAACCTTTGGAAAAATCCGGAACCTATTCTAATGATCATTAAACCACGTCTTTATTGATATATACTGAGGTGTCAAAGTCATCAAATGTCATCTTTAACAATTATTAAATTTTGACAATTTAACAATTATTAAATTCATTGCACTGCCATCTGTAACAGTGCTAGCAGTTCCAGTTGCATTTATAGGCCAGTAGTCAGTTAGTCCAGCTGAACATAACATTACACT
>VUQS01028111.1:0-10509 GCA_015108495.1 Heterochromis multidens | reverse complement strand
GCCCGGATCTCCTGGATCCTTCTCTGTCTGCCTCTGGCTTCTGGGGGGCGTTATTGCGGCTTCTCACCCTCAATATCAAGTACATTTCGTGACAAAGACGCACGCACACACACACACACACACACATACTTGTCTTTACTCTCTCGCACACACACACACACACACACTCAGAGCAACAGGATTGTAGATTTGTGTATCTTTGTATTTTGTGTATCTGCTTCTTGTATTTTTCTCTTCCAGGTGTTTGCTGTTTGTTTGTTTTGTTTTTTTTTCTCTTTTTTGTTTTTTCTTTTTTTCTTTTTTTTTTTTTTCCTCCCTGCCTGTCAGCTTGGACGTTTTCGTGCTACACATGTAATGTAACAGCAATGATAATACTAATAATAAAGAATAAATAAAAACACGAACAAGATGAGCCTATAGAGAATTTATAGAGCTCATCTTGGAAGAGCAAATATGTTTGGTACAACGTCGCATTCAGATCGTAATTCTGTTGCAAAAACTACCAAACAAGACAGGCATAAAAAAAAAAAATGTATTTAAATAGCGCCAAATCACAACGACAGTTGCCTCAAGGCGCTTTATATTGTAAGGTAAAGACCCTACAACAATATGTGGCAGTGGTGGTTCACTGCCAGGTTCTGATCCCTTGCCCACCATGAAGCGAAAGCTTGCAGTGTGTCAACAACTGGTCACCAAACACTTCAGTCACCTACTGGTGGCTGGAAGTCACAAAGTTATGGGGCTGCCGACAGGTCTCTAGACCTGAGTGACAGAGGCTTTAAATATATGGTTTCATCGGGGTAGGTGTAATATACTTTAAAAATTCATTAATTTTTATTTGGTTCATCTGAGCTTAGATCTCCAACTGGTAATCCAGCACTCAGAAAGTGACGTGAATTGACTAAATACCATACAAAAGTATGTTAGAGAATTGCACACATATATAGTGTATTAATTTGATATTTTGAATGCAGTTTTTATTTGCATTCATATTTAGAGCCAAATTCTTCTTCAGTCTGCAGCAGTGTGCAGAGAACCAGTGTCAGTCATTTCATTAGCTGGAGTTGTGTCAAGTGTTGAGTGGTGAGATGGCTGTCCTTCGCTTTGCATCACTGAAAAAGTGCCAACATAACCTTAGCAGAGCAGCAACTAAAGAAAACAACTCATAATCATATTAAGAAGTCATCATCGTTCAGACATGCTGATGTCGGAAGAAAACAGGCATTTATCAAAGACTCCTCTCTTTGTGTTTAACTGTATCGCCTGCAGCAGTTAGGTCAGAGTATGACACAAACAACAAAGAATGTGATATTTGTTGCATTGTATGGATAAATAGATAATGTACGAATAAATGTATGGATAAACAGAAGAAAAAAAATGTACTTAGGCTCATAAATTATCATAAATGAGCTATCAGACAGCAGGATATTACCCCTGCTGCTGCTCATCATTTTATAGAAGGAAACAACACAACTGTAGATGGTAGAAAGATTACGCCTTCCATAATCACAGTATTATCCTGTAACTTGACTCTTTACTGTACATGCTCTGGATTACTCATTCTGGTTCATGCTCTAATTTATCCTCTGTCCTGTTGCAAATATGTGTGCTGTGTTTACATGAACACAGGTTATAATGAGGTATAAAACCAAATAAGCAATGTAGAGTTTAGCAACTGTATTGTTATTCTCATATGTAATGTTAAAAATGCCTTCCCAAATCCACTCCTTTAAATATTTTATGGCATTTTTGCCTTTATTGACAGTTTTTTTGGAGGTGCAGATAAAGAAAGAGAGGGGAGGATGACATGCAGCTGAGGTTTGGACTTTGACTAGAATTCTGGTAGGAAAATGATGAAGAATCATACCACATAGGTGCAGTATTTCTCCTTCTCAGATACAGTGCTGAAGTGCTGCTTTGGGTTATATTTCAAAAATATGAAAAACCTTGTTAAAAATCCAATTAATGCTAATAACCAGAAATCCAGCCCTACAACAGAGCTTGAATGTCATGCAGGTTTTTTCATATGTTTAGAAAATGTTGGGAATTTATTTATTTATTTGTTTATTCATTTATTTACAATTCTTTGACCACCAACATTTCTCAAAAGCCTAATAAAATGCAGGTTATACGTTACCAGCCTTCCACTTTTAAAGCTGCAGCTTTCACTTATAAACCCATTAATAAAAAGACTTTTATCAGTTTTAATTATTGTCATAATCATACTTCAGACTGGGCTAATCATCCATTCTGATCTGTTCTTCTTGGACTGTGCTACAGTAAATTTATAGTTCAGAGGTGGGAGGGGCCGTTGACCATATAAGGATAACCCCGCTTCATGACATCATACAGATGCAAGTGTAAAAGTGAGTGTTTAGAGCAACCTGAGCTTCTGACTCCCATGGATTACAAACCCTGACCTCATTTTTAGAAAAAATATTGGCCATGTTTAATATGAACATCCACCACTGAAACAGGAGATATGACTGGAAAAGCAGAATAGGTCCACTTTAATAAACAGGAAGTAGCCCAGAATATTTAGGTGACCTCTGGTGGAGTCGGGCAGTGTCACATTTTGCTTCACCAGGGTCTGAGAAAGGAGGTTGTGTTTGCCTAACCAAGTAGTTTTGGTGTCCAAACATAGTAAATCAGCCTGTTGTCATTCCTGGGGTGCTGATGGAGTCTGATTCTGACAGTGTGGTCAGAAACATGAACGAGTAGTTCACTGGAGGAGCAGATGCTGGTCCTGCTGCTGGGTTCCTGTCCAGCTCCCCTCATGTAACAGTCTGACTCCAGGATACCACATATGGTTGTGCTGGACTACCTGTGCAGCCTGAATGGGCTGCAGGTACTGTTTAATGCTACCAGTGGTTACAGGTTCCCCTAATTTTCTGAGCATTGCAGAAGGTGGAGGAGGGCTCTGACCTCCAAAGCAGGTCCAGCAGCTCAACAGAAGATCTGATTTAGATGCTTTAGATAACTTTGGTTATTTCTGGTTAACTTTAAATAACTCAAGGAACACACTTCATTTTCTTCACCAAGACAAACTATTGCACAAAATTACAGAAGCTACCATAACCCTGCAGCACTGCACTATTTCACCATGCAGCCTTTTACTATAGTGTATAAGAAAAGATATAAAAGAATCAGTTATGACAGAATGTGAATTTATTCATATTCCCTCTCCTAAACTGGTTGGAAATCAGAAAATTTGTCTCTTTTTCTTCATTCTATATTTTTTTTATGTCAGGTAGAAGTATGAGAAGAGAGGAAAAAAAAGGCTTTCACATGACAAAATCTTTTTCCTGGAACTTGTTTCTGGAGCATTTTGAAATGAAAGTGTCACAGTCATTTTTTTGTTGTTCCAGGTTCTTTTAAAGCTGATCTTTGCAGAAACTAAAACGATGTGTACATTTGTCTGATGGAGATGGAGCTTGTTTTACAGTATAGGAGGAGCATCCAGACAAATCCTGAGAGTTTTCGGTGAGAAACAGGCTGATAAATTAAAGAGGAAGCTCCTCTTTTGAACATGAACACAGACAGCAGCTTACACAGTATTTGCTTGCACTTAGTGCCTGAATGAATCATTCACTCCTATAATTTATTGACTGGCACCTATGAATGATGAATGACCAGGACGGAGCCTTTGGCAGCAGCTGAAATCCTCTGCGGAGGAGAGAAAGCAGGAAGCTGGAAAATATGAAAAACAGGCGTCCATAAATAAAACAGCCGTAATCACATATTGTTGTCACAAATCCTAGAACAAAGACAGGCGTCCTTCTTCCCTGAAACCCAGCGGAAAAACAACAGTCACCCAGCAAGAAACATAGCCATATGCCTCAGATACACCTTGGCAGTTCCTATAATTACACTTTATCCTACAACAGTATTCTGCAGCTGGGACAGTAGTTATTTACTACTGAGGCTTTGAATTATTCATATTGACTGTCTGGGCTACCCCAAAAGAATTAGCTGTGGTGATGGCTGTAACCATGCCCATATGTTCTTAACCGACAGACAGCGCTGTGAAATTCTTCTATAGTAGAGTCTGAATAAAGATCATTATCAGTTTCATGCTGGTGAGCTATGGTCAGAAATGACTTCACAGCTGTGACTGGGCAGAGGTGGGAGCTTCCGGTCTGAGGAAGAAGGACTTCGTAACTGCAGGAAGTTGAGCATGTGCTGACATCACAGATCACATGAGCAATGACCAACATGCCAGCCACAATTACACAACTACAGCATAACAATGCTTAACAATTCGTTAATTTCCTCTGCATGTAACCAGCTGTGCATCCTGGTAGCACTGTGTTGCATTTTGAGTGATGGGTCTTCAAATTACCCACTCCTCATTTGAGAAAGTTGAGGTCTAGACTCGTTTATGCAAATTAGGATATTGCAGCGTGATGCAGTGCTCCTAAATTTCCTGAAAATCTTTGATACTAGTCATCGCCAATCTAAAATAAAGATGGATTTACGAACTGTACACCTGATTTCTTTTCTCAAATGTTTCCTGAAACACATTTTCCTGGACTAATAAAAGAAAGCTGGCAAGCAAGCTGTCATGTTGGTCTCAATTTGGACTTTAGGAGCAAACAAATCAGTCAGGTGCAGCTCCTCGATTGTGAAGCTGTGGAAGAAACAGAGCAGGTAAATACATATTTGCAGCAGGGGGAAATAAGTGTGTGCCCTGAGCTGAGATTGAAACCAAGATGTTCCAGTTGGATTTGAACCATGAAACCTTTGAGTTAAAACTCCCAGATTCAACCAGCGGAGCTACCCAACAACTCTGACAGGGCAGAAAATAATTCCTATAGATCACAAAAACACAACGAAATGTTCTCACCTGGCAGCTGTGGTCACCATGTGGCAGAGCAGGTTAGCCACTAATGGTGTGATTGGATGTTTGATCCCCTGCAATTTCTCCAAAGATGGTCCATTTTAATTTTGAGCTCAAATGTAGAAAAATATCTTTTCTTCAGACATCCAGAAAGATTGAAGACTGAATACACCCTGAGCAAGCTGTTCTCTTCAGTATAAACAGAGAGGTCCAGGTTGTCCATCGTGCAGTCACATAGGAAAAAGCTTAAACCTGATCAGATGTTAACAGTTCCAGCCATAGATTTTATACAAAAGATGGACATAACCACCATGGCGCCATGAACTGGTCTGACACTGCATTTTGAAGCCTCTCTGTTGTTATTGATTAGCTGTCATTTTGGGGGTTTTTAGAGCCAGAAGTGATCAGATTTGGACGAGAGGGTGGAGTGCCAAGTTATCAGCTAACACTGGCAAGCTTGTTTATCAAGCTGCATCCATTTATGGACTGTATGAGTGCAATGCACAGACACAGATAGCTGCTAATTAGTGCCAAGCAAGAGACAAATAAATAAAAAAAAATAGAATTTCACTCAACAAAACTGGAGCGCAGACTTCTTGTTATTACAGTTAGACACTCAGCTTGTTATGAAGGGGAAAATTAGCTTTAGACACCAAAACAATGTGTTGTATCAGGCTGTAAACATGATTATTTCTGATGTACAGCTGGACATTTTAACATGGAAGTCTATTGGGATTGACTCGCTTTTGGAATCTCTAGTGGACAATAGAGGAACTGCAGGTCCATTCTTTACTGTCATGCAAACATTAGGCGATAGAAATGAACAAACAGAAAAAAGAAAGAAATTCTTCTATCAGAGCCTGTGTTGCTGTTGCTTCTTAGTTTCCACTCTTTTCGAGTGGAAGGAACTCAACTAATGTCTCTGTGGCAGCTGAGTCAGGGCGTGGCGTCGGGGGGGGCCGGCCAGCGCACCGGGCTGGCGTGAGTCAATTAGGCCTCCCCTATTTGATGAGGACGCCGAGACCTGACCGAGAGAAGTGAAGAACAAAGGGAGAAGAACAGCGAGTGGAAAGTGGCAGCTGATGAGCCGTGCAGCTGCCGACAAGTCGCGGGGGCTGAGCCAGAGATCCAATGGCTGGAAAGACGGCGAAAGCGGGGCTGGAAACCCGGGAGCTGGGATAGCTACGGGAGCCGAGGCTGGAGCCGCAGCAGCTGGGAGAGCTGCGGAAGCCGAGCTGGTAGCCGCGGCGGCTGTCGAGCTGCAGGAGCCGAGTTGGGGTCGCGGCTGAAGAGCCGCGCAAAGACAATGACAACTGTAACAGCTGTGTTTGCCAATAAAAGCCATCCTTCTGCCGGTCAACCTGCCTGTCCATGGTCGTGTTTGTTACAGTCTCCTTTGTACATATCTATATATAATCTTGTTTAATAAATGAGATCCTGGACGTACATCAAAACACTTTGAATCACTGAGCCTTTGAACCTCCAATTACCAAATGAAACTTTCTGTTCCTTTTATCTGCAGCTGTGTGGGACTGTTAAAATAAATCACACATTAGGGACTGTGGAACACTGAATGAATGAGGCTGTTTTCCAGGTCTGTGAGCTTGTTTTGTGCCTGCTGTTCTGGGCTTGTGTGTTCACACTGCTCTCCTGTGAGAGAGCTGCTTATTTCGCACATCTCTGGCGAGGACTATTTCCTTTTTCTCACACCAATCAGGGTAAAAAGCAGCAACAGAAGGTTTTCCACACAAACTCTTGTCTTTGTTTTATGTATTCATTATCTCATGATGCAACATTTTC
The DNA here is from genome assembly GCA_015108495.1 of Heterochromis multidens. Taxonomy (NCBI): domain Eukaryota; kingdom Metazoa; phylum Chordata; class Actinopteri; order Cichliformes; family Cichlidae; genus Heterochromis; species Heterochromis multidens. The sequence continues at coordinate 3,869 of VUQS01028111.1, read as the reverse complement.
CCTGCACTGACCTCTCTGAACTAAACACTGGAACCCTACAGCAATGACTTAGAGCTGCTAACTACGAACCTCCTTTTGGACTTGTGGGTCTCAGAAGCACAGAGGCCATCTACTCGTGAAACACTCATAAATAAAACATGGTGAGGTTGTTTTGTATGACAGGTGGATCGGACCAGGGATTATTTCTGCAGATAGAGGGAAGAAGTGCTGTCACCCACAAGCTGCCATACACAGAGGGCTGTCTTGTGAATCTCCACACCACACATCTTTTAACTCTTATTACTTGTATTTCTTCCCAGCTGACAAGTAAAATCAGTGTAAAGTAGGAAGGGGTTTGCTGTTTAATGTGCTCAGGAGCTTTGATCCCAAGAGAGATGCAGCACTCAGGAGCGCTGCATGGAAATCTGAAGCCGCACGCTGCATACTGATAATAAGACTGCGACAAACTGAAGAATTAATGCAGCTCCATGTCTCTGCTTTTATTAAGCTTGCTGTTACATTCATTAATTAGTCAGTTATTGTTTTTACATGTTTTGACAAAAAAAATCCTGTTAAGCAGCATGTTGTCATTCCCTACCGCTGTAGGTGTCTCACACACAAGGTGTGTTTTGTACTTTGACAGACAAGAAACAGAACAGAATAAAGTTAAAGAAAACAGTAAGAGGTGAGAGAGGGAAGAGACGAGAAGAGACAACATCACACAAAAGCAAGTTTATAAAAATGTGTTTTTAGAAGTCATTTGAAGAAAGTCACAGATTTTGCTAAATCGAGGGGCCCTGGTGGCAAAAATATGCGCACCTTTACATTTGAGCCTTGATTTTGAAGGAGGGCAGCACAGCTCAACATATCTGCATATTTTTAACCAAGGCCACAATCTTTTCCTAAAATAAAACAAGTAAGTTTAGGCCTCCAAATCTAACCAGAATAAAAGCAAAAAGTGAGTAAAAACCAAAGAAACAATGTGTTCCTGTCAAGATCGCTGGAGTGGAGGACCCAAATGCAGGACTCTGGGCATTCAGAAACAACAAAAAGCAAACTTTTTATTACATCGATAACTAAGGTCCAAAGACAAAATCTAAACAAACAGAAATCCAAAAGTCATCACAGGGAACAGGAGGAAGCAGAGAGCACACCAGGAAAGACTAAAGGCAGGTACAGGACTACTCAAACATGGACTGAGGATCGGAGCCAGGACTGGAACAAGAGGATTAGTAATTAGTAATATTATTCATAATAATATTTTTAATATCAGAATATTAAAGAGAATCACAATGATAAACCCAAAGCAGGAAGTCAAAACTTAACACACACAAAAGCTCCAAACCAGCAGGTCTTAGATGAGGATGAGGATGAACTAATTAATCAACCTGTGTTCAATTAGATGAACAAACTTTTCCTGTTTTTTTTTAGTCTTTTGCGGTAATTTATTTTCTAGCAGTGTTGCCAAATTTAAAGGTTGCACATTTAATGAGACTCAGAATTGACGATGAGTGTCTGAAAGAATACCGTGGCATTAACGCTGAGATGAAGAAGTGTGTAACTGCGCCTCTCTTTCTGTTTCTGAAGGGATGCACAATGCGAGCTGGAAAAGTGACAAAGACACAGTGTAGTGCCTGCGTTACCCTCACCTTTGAGAACGTGTTATATTAGACTGAACATGCACTACTTGTATGAATTTCCTGTAGAGCAGATGGATTACGGTGGAGTTGATAAACTCGATGCGAAGTGTCTCTTGATGGATGTCTCTGCTGAAACCTGCTGCTGCGTCTTCTTTTTCCTCACCCCACTGAAAACAACACCTTTTAAATCTGATTCCTGAGTATTTCTGGAGGTATGACTTCAAACTACTCACCTTTCCTCCACTATGGTCTCTGAGATGCGGTCTCCTTCCCCCCTTCCCTGCTCAGAGGCCAGCACAGAGGCAGCCATGCTGATGAGACTAATTGGGCAGAGCGGCAGCTGCAGGCCGCGGAGTAATCAAAGCATCATAACCGTGAGCACGACCACCTCGATTTCACAACAGCAGTGACGGAGGAAGCTGCTGGTGGCCCAACCAGCAGTTGTGCATGAAGTGCATGAAGGTGCTAAGAGCAGCCCTCAGATCAGACAGCTGATTGGTCAGCCACCTTCTACACTGCCATCACTTCTGATCTAACCAAGTGAAGACATGAGCATTCTTGAAGGTTGTCTGGTCTACAATTTCATGACTGATTTGGATAAAAGAAATTATAATCTGTCAGTGGAGAATATTTTAAACGTGCTCCAGTTACGACTGTTGTTATTTTTTCTAAGTAATAGATTCTAAGTTGATAATAGCGGTGGAGATTTTTGTTGGTGTGGATGTTGCCATGATGACAGTATCGTAATGTTTCCCACAGATTTGGATTCTATATTCTAAAGTTTCTCCTCTCTAAATAATATATAATCAAGCTGACTAATATAATCAGCTGCCTCTCCAGTGAATCTCTCATCCCTCAGATAGATCCACCTCCACCAGTTTGAAGTGAAGGAATTGTCACAATCATTTCCCTACTGGCCAGCAAGCCTGGCAGAAGGCAAATAGGTGTGAGAACGGCCGGGGCTAGTTATTAGTAAGAACAGTGTGAGTGTATGCAAGTAAATTAATCATAAAAGAAGAGCACTGGCACACTGAGGACAAGGGCTATACTAAAACTCTGATGTTTTATGATGTTTTTATTAAACATGCTGACTTCAGCAGCGTCATTGTGACATTGTAGGGCGTCATATTGAAAAATAAAAAGTGTGTTGTACAGCTCTCTCCATACCTTTTCATATGATATATTATACTTAATATGGTTTCTTGAAATTTTTTTTCAAGGTCAACTTTGACCTTGGGCGCTAACACTGAAGGTCAAGGTCAAATGCTCAGCCAGCCTAGGTACTCATGTCTCCCAGGGCCTAGTATATTTGTATATAAGTTTGAAGACAATCCATAAAAAGTTGTGGGTAATATAAAGTTTTTACTGATTTTCACATTTGGTGTGACCTTGACCAGATTTTCACCAAATTTCAATCATCTCGAGCTGTTATTGGAATCTACCATCACACAAAGTTTGAAAATGATATCTTAAAAACTGTGGATGCTAGACTGCTAACAAACAGACAGAACCGATTACATACTCCCTCCGTTCAGGGGGAGAACAATACAAACAAGAACCTCCACCAAGGCAGCTCCCTCTCTGGGCTGTATTTCCTTTTAAGGGAACAGGTCAAATGCTTAGGGAACAGTATTGCATTTTCTATAATTTCATTTTCTTTTCTTTCTTCTCTTTAATGTACTTTAAGAAGTTTGTATTGCAGTAAAAATCAGATAAGGGCAGCATGACAGAGGTTTACTTTGATCACATGATATTTAGAATCCCCATACATCATTCCCTATATGCCTATATGTTGTCAATACAAACAATAGCAGGAAGAAATATAGTTTTAAACAGCTCTATACATGATTATTATCACTTTGACAGAGGGGGCTGTTACAGCAGTCTGAAAACACGAGACTTTGTGGAAAAAACTTTGAATAAAACACTCGGCAAAGTCTCTTGATGCATGCTCAATAATCCAGGTAAAAGAATCCCAAAAAGTTGAATCTGTTCATCTGGACGTGGCGTTTTTTAGTGGGAGAAACGTTTCGTTTACCAACTGGTAACTTCTTCAGTCTCAGCTGACTGCAGACTTCCCCAGCCTTATAAACAGTACATTTGCATAATGACAGAAACCAGCACCACTGACTAACAATGGGCCATTTGGTCAGTTTCATGATCAATGGTATGCAAATTGTCATGACCATTGATCAATGGCCATGAGTACCATTCACAGAGATTGGGGAATGGCTGCAATCACAGCATTGT
>VUQS01028110.1:0-30893 GCA_015108495.1 Heterochromis multidens | reverse complement strand
TCTCTGACAAATAATATAGAGAACGGTATTTTTGCAACGGAGCACTGTTTGCAGAAAATATTCCTGCATGCCTCCTACGCTCCTCCTCACTTATGAAACTGAAATGAAATTTTGCCTCTCTTCTTCACTGCATATCAGGAGATGATTAATGTCTCATTAGAGCTCTGTACACATACACACACGGTGCATATTTCCCCCATTAGTCTGTGCTTCTTCCAGAGACCCTCATTAGTATTAAAGAATGAGTGATTCAGAGCCAGCCACAAAGCTGCACCCTGAAAACTTTTTACTTTGATACCAGATCCTCACTCCTCCATGCACCTCCAAGTCAGTAGACAGTAAAGCTGCATAGTTAGATGATAAGCTGTCTGCTACAATCCTCTGTGGTTATAAATCACCTATGCAGCTCATAACCCAGATCCTGAGGCTGACCTAGCAGACATTCCAGATGCCTGCTTGCGTCCTGGTCTGACCCTCCCCGCTCGCATGACTCCATTCATTGAAGATGACCTTTCACCCCTGCCTGTCAGTGCAAGAGGTTTAACCTCTTCTACTCTAGAGGGAAGAAAAGAAGCTACAAGGAAGGATGAAAATGATAGGAATTTTTCAGAAAAAAAAAAAATGAAACAGTTAACTTTAACACACAATTACCATTTCAAATTTAAATTGTTTGACTGCCATTTAAAAAAAAAACAAAAAAACCCAATATAAATACTGTTCAGCATTAACCAAAGTTAGCAACAGTCTCCCAGACACAGCTGAACCGGCACAGCATGCAACGTGGGTTTGTTTGGCAGAAGGTAGCACTCAGATATTTTTTAGCTTCCTAAGTGTGGTCATATTTTGTTTTTCAGTGCATAGTGCTGAGAAAGACTTGATTAAAGATTGTCACCCTGTCTGCAAAACATCCCAGAAAGGAAATCACTTCATGACTATCGCCTACTACTTAAAGCAAATCAAAGTTAACTTTCAGCTCGGTTCATGATGTGGCGTTTTCAAAATAGGAAACATAGCAGTTTGCCAGTCTGACCAGTAATGTAAACTGAAGCTTTCTATGTTACCTACCCTTGTAAAAACACTGCATGTTGTCCTGTTGCTGTATGTAATGTGTACTTTTTTGGGGGGGCGCATTTTAACAGCACTGCAATAACACTGATAACTGTGGTCATTTTGCTCACTTTAAGCCTGACATAAACTTTTTGTACCGTTTCATCTCTAATACTGACAGTCTAAAGTGTTATTCCAAGGCAAATATTGAACTATATCTACCACACTCAGGAGGAAATGTCAGCAGCCTGGATATGGGTTAGATATCCCAGACTACAGTGGGGGTGGGTTAGTTGTTCCTCTGACTCTGACCTTCAACAATCGCCTGTAATGTCTCCTTTGGGAGAAGTGGATTGGTAGTGAGGTGGTTGAAGGGGGATGGAAAGGTGGTGGACTACTTTCTGCCTCCTGTTGGACCTAAAACCTGCATGTGATTCTTATGCAGACTGAGTCAGAGGCTGGTCAGTAATTATGTTAAAAACAGACCTGTGTTTTTCCTTCCTGGTGTCTTGTTTATGCTGACTCTATGTTTTCCATTCATGTTACCCTACTGTGGTAACAGTGTACCTGACCAAGGACAGATAAGAGAAGATTTTCAAATCAAAACAAAACAGCCCCACCCCTCTTTACTTCTCAAAGCTCTTTTAATGTTCATTCAAACTGGTCTTTGTTCTGTTATCAGGGTACTAGACCTCACATTGATGACTACTGACAGGTTGACGTGGTCTGCTTTAGGATGTGGGTGAAAGGGAGACTTCGTAGAGAGAACATAAAAAAAGAGAGTTAAAAGGGACACACATGCACAGACCACAGCTGACAAGACAGGTGGGAATGTTTAAAAATGTGCTGCAGTTTGACTATGTTTAGATGACTATAACCATTTGTGCCCAAGTAAATGTGCTGATTCTTCCTCTTCCTTCCTGCAAGATCTTTGTCCAGGCTTGTCTAAGGAAAACTGACCTATTTTGCAGCATTTGCAAAATAACAAGACAAGGTGTAAAAGTACTAAGTTGCATGGGAGAAACAATATGCAACTGACAAAGCAGTTAATATAAAACACACAGAGGACTGAGCAACATCTTTAAGGTAAGGTCTCTTTAAACACAGTTAATCCTGTACCACAGTGAGGGTATTACCCAAGGCAGTGGAGAACCAATGAAAATAAATGGTTTTGTTGACATTATCCAACGCAGGGCAAAGAGTGCTACAAATGCACTGGGGGTCACACCCACATACAAAAGGATACTGAGCACCACTTTCCAAATGTGACCAATGCAAGCAGAAATAAAAGGTACCTTACACTACAGTGCAGCTCTGTTACTTTGTGAAATTCAAAGCCAGATTTGTCAAAACCAAATTACTGTGAGTGGGTTTGTGTGGCAATAAGAGTTCCTTTTTAAAGTGCTCTTATAATTTGTGATGAATACCACATGCATGCACATCTGGGTAACAGAGAGCTGGGATGAGCCAAGAAAATTAAGCAAGCATTATCAGTTCTCCTACTAGACTCAGTATAAAAATCGTTTTACCTAGAGCTGGTATTATGAACCACCAAACAATAAAATGTTGATAATCTCATGATAATCAATTTTGTCCAAAATACCAAGCATTTAAGGCTCAACCTTAACCAGAGCAATCTGCTACCCTTTCCAGCCTTTCTATGTTTCTTCTTGGAGTTTGAGATTAATTGTCAGCTACAAAATCTATATATATCGCCTTGAGAGCTGGAAGATCAATTTTCAGTACTTTCTAATGTTTTACAGAGCAAACAACTAATCGATTAATCACAGCCCTAGTTTAAACCTAAATGTGCATAATGACTAGGTAAACAGTTTCATGGAGAGAGAGAAGAGATTTTGTCACCAACAAAACCAGCCGGAGCAGAGCAGAGACTGGGAGTTACTATTAAAGGTCAATGGTGCAACAAAGAGGCCTCGCTAATATCACTGCGCAGTTATATAATGTTATGCAACCTCTTTTAGCCACTGTATATTGTCAACCCAGATTGTGTTCTTGTGTCTTGCTGAGATGAAAAGGAAGAGAAATGTTTCTAAACTGGACAGAGCGGCGAGACGAGCCATTTTGTCTGTGTGTAATAGTAGGTACAAGATCACCCTGGTTTTTAATGCAAGCTCAGTCTTGCATGCTCCCCAGAGACACTCCCTCACATCATACATGACCAGCAGCATGTGAAATTCATGTGATGATGAAAGAAGGAAGGAAAAGAGTAAATGTGGTGTTTAAACCCCCAAACCCTTACAAAATATATGCTGCTTACTGTTTGCACTGATGGCTGTTATAACATTCCTAGAATTTATCATACAGAAGCTCTTAAAAAATTGTGACATTTATATGTATTCAACAAGAAGCTGCTCAGTTTTTATACAACTAACAGTTATTTTAGTGTGTAAGTGCTGTCTGACAGGCAAACAGCATTTGGACACGGACAGTAACCCCAGCAGTTGTGTAAAAAGAAGGAAAATGTTCTTAGGCACCACCTACAGCCTCTCCCAGTCCGCTTTACTGTTACATAATCACTTTAGTGCAGTAGGCTTATCCCAGGATGCACGTTCTGCCTGCCCTTAGGAAACTGTATGCGCATGTATGTTTAACCAAGGACGGTCAAAGAAGGCCCTGGACACAAATATTCACGCATCTCTGGGTAAAAATGGTGTGAAAAAAATTGTAGCAAAAGCAAACTGCAATGCACATGATACATGTAACAAAATACACACACACAGCAAAAGTTCATTTTACTGCCTGACAAACAGTGAGCACATCACGCTGATACATCCACCAGCCTGTCAAGACAGGGTCAACAAAGATGGCATTGAGCTTAGGCACAATCAATACATTTAGACATCTGAGTAGTAAAAACTTTCCAAAATCTAGATAATGGAGTTATCAGCAAAATGCACTGTGACTATTTCATACAGGCTCCTTCTTTTCACTCGGTCAAGGGATTGAGCAATCCTGGCCCTCATCGAGCTTTGGCTCTTTTAAGACGTGTTTCGAAACCATTCTGGATGGAATACCAAACATGCGGTCAGTTAACCAGCACGCCCCCACACCATTCATGCCCAAACCACTGTACAGTTTTAGCCAGATGTCAAAGCATTGTTAAGGAACAGAAGTCCAGAGCTGTGCATGAAAACTGCCTACAACAATCACTTTTATCACCACACATTCAGTACCAAATTAGCACTGGGATGGGGCTTAACAGACACAAGAGCACATAATCTGGTTTGCTTGTTTACAATATGCTGCATAAACTTATAGGCGTATTACACACATGCCCAAAGCTAGTGAATGGATGCCAAGATAAAGTCTGAAAGACACCAAATGACTGTATTTTTTGAAGGTTTCTCTCTTTCGTGTAACAAGCAAAAGTAGAAAAAATAAAAGCAAAGATTTAGATAGGCCAGGTGTTCATGACTATAGATGACATCAGCCTCTCCATACCTGTTTCTGGGGACAGGGATGTGGGAGGATGAGAGGGAATGTCTCTCTGTCTGTGATAGGATCTGCCCTTGCGCTGCTCTGAAGTTGCTGGCCAGCTCTGGCTGTTTCCCAGGGTTTCTGATGTCCAAATGCATAAAGCCACCTGGCAACTGCCCGTTTATGCCCGGGCAGTGAGTGGGGCTCGCCCTTTTCAGGATCCCTGTGGAACCAGTGTCTTTTTGGTCCCCCAGGCCATTCTAGAAAATGTAGCAAGAATAAATTACAGTCAGTTTATCTCTGTTATCATCAAGCCTAGATCACAAACATTAAGCCTAGCAATACCATAAATTTTTTATTTGACTGAGCATATGAACACTGGTCTTTTTCTGATTTCTTTTTTTTTTTGTCAGTCAGGGTGTGGTGTTTGGAGTTTCACTGTTTGCCTTAAAAAGCAACTTCTCTAACATTTCTTCCTCTCACTTAATAAACCCAAGGTTATTGTCCTCTCCACTAGACATGAACGCCACTGAACCAACCAGAGAAGAAGCAATCCCGGGTTAAAATACTGTTATCATTTCTGTTCCTGCCACCTACATTACAAAAGGCTTGAATAAAAGCAACTCGAAAAACATCAGTAATATTGGGATTAAAACCAGCAAAATAATTGTGTAAATCTGAAAAATATATATATATAACTGTCAGGTACGATGTTCAGTTTTGACTAACTGGTTGAATCCCTTACATAGTATGTGAAACTTTATTTTAATCCCAAAATGAAAATGGGAACTCTTCCACTGTCCTGCTAAGGGGAGGCTGCTGCTGCCGGGGAGTGCCTATGCTGTTAAGGGGTGTGCTTGGTCTTCAAAAATGTTTCAGTGTACGGTAAGTGTCAAAGTAGCATCCAGATGAATAGAAGCACCAGGTATTTCCCAGCAGAATGTTGCACTGTAAGATTATTTCAGTAATTTGATGTTGTGGTTTTAATGTTATGGCTGACTGGGGTATATTATGATATTTATTTGCTGTCTGCATAAAGAATCACACATGAAATGCACACACACACACACACACACACACACACACACACACACAATGCAAGTAGAAGCACGATGTAAACAAAACGCGGCTGCATGGTGTAAACAACAACAACATATCACGTGTCTTTACTGTTAAGTCAGCGGTGTATGTGTAGAGTCGGGCCTTGCTGTGTAGCCAGGAAGCCCAAACTGTAGCTCCACCCTTAAGTCATGGGGGAGGGGGGTTAGGCTTGTAGTTTGAAGTCCCTGCCCCCCCGCCCTCCCCTCCCTTTTCTGTAAACTTTGCACACAGAATGAGCCGCCATGAAAAGCGGTTACAGTACGTTGGAATTAATAACGATAAGCACGGGCAGTAGTTGAAATTACTGACGCTTTAAAAGTTGTACCAAAAAAAAAAATAACGACACAGTAGTGCCGTAAAAGCATCACAGTCGCAACCGTTAAAACGTAATAACGGCACGTGAAAGCGGCGTAAAATGTCAAAACTTAAAGTCACACAGCGTGCAGACATGCTAACGTTACATGCGTGATATTATCTTGAGTGGTAACTCGGGTGTATAGGTGACTTTACCGGCTAATGGAGTCGTGCGCACATGCGTAAAACATCTGAACAGCACTTACTTTTTCCCCGTCGTGCAATAGTCGACCACCCAGAGACAGCCCGTTCCCTTTTAGAGAGGTCCTCTCGCTCTTAACCTCCGCCGCCAAGCCGCCGTCCATTACATTTTTGTAAGGCACGGGCCCGTTTGTGTACGCCGACATGGAAGCGCTTTTTTCCACCGAGGGAACCCAGGTGTCGCGGAGCACCGAGCGGCCGCTCCGGCAGTTAAAGTCCGCACCACCAACTTCTGTCACAACCGACGACTTCTCCACAATATATTTGGACTCCATATTCAGACAAGGCGAGCGGGAGAAAGAAAACCAGCTTTCTATAAATTTTAGTGCAAATTGCTGGAGTCAGATACATTTATTAGGATTGTCGCGAGTTGATGGGAACTGTCTGTGTCTTAACTTATATTCTAGCCTACATGTAAAGTTTTCCACCACCACCGCCGCCGCCGCTACCCCGGGTATCCAAAAAGCCGCCCGGTCAGGAGGATAAAAGATTGTTTTGCCTCTTTCCTCCAAACGGCTGCCACGCCCCCTCTGCTTCACTCCTATTGGTCCTCTGCATACATAAACATTACATTTTGGCACGCGTCCACCGCAAGGCTGCAGGTGATTGGCTATTTTCACTCTGTCAATTACGTTTTTTTCTAAGCCAAGTACTGTGGGTGGAAGAGAGAAAAGGGCGTGTTCTACAGTTTACCGGCCGGTGTCTATCGACGCTGAGCCGGTCTGCGAGGCAGGCGACGGAGAGAGAGTACAGGAAAAACAGCCTGCAGGCCTCGGCGGCTAACTGCGCATTTATATTTTTGCAATTCAAATGGCACTTTAGCGAATTGTGAACTATAAAACCTGAATTACTCTTTGCAGGCGAGTTGTTATAAATAAAATGCATACACTGTTTTCTCCCTATAAGTTATAGGGCCTGCATTGTTGGGGAAGTGTAAGCTAATCATATTCAAAAGTTAGCATTATGGAAAACTAACACTGTCTGGACATAGTAGCATGAACCACTGCAATTCACTACAGTAAATAAGGTCATTTGCACGAGTTTTATGGTGCTTAATTCAAATCTGTAAGGCTCACGCACTACATTGCATTTTAAGGGCATTTGCATGAGAAGTTTCAGGTCATATTTTACAGATTCCTCTATTTTTATATGTTGTCCATGTGTCTACTTCCTTTTTATAAAATGCTTTGTAAGTCTGGTCAGAAAATACTTGGGGAAAAAATATTTCAACAGCCTTCATTTAGAATAGCTCCTGTTTTTGAAAGATACAGCAGCTGCTCCTGCTGTATTGCTTAATTTTTCACAAAAGCATTTTAGTGCAAGCTGTACTTTTAAACGTGGGGCTGCTGCAGAGCAGCACCAGCTGTAGTTTGGAAGCTGTCACAAAGCAATAAAATTACAGGCAAAACAAACACTTTATGATGTGCCACTTTATTAGAAAAGTAAAAACTCACTTTAATATTTTATGAAGGTTAATATAAAACATTACAATCTTCTGCATACAGTATCTGCACTGTCACACTATATTTTGTTATATGAATTATTTTGAAACTAAAACCTGTGCTTTAAGAACATACAACATTGGCTACAGCTGTCACAGCAGTATTGGCCCATATTTATATCAGAAGACAATTAAGAATCAGCATCTGTATCTGCATGGAAAGCATGAAAGATTTTGCATCCACAAAGTACAATGTGTCTGTGATAACCATCTCTTTTTTTTTTCAACAAATATACTGTATACTGTATGTTACATTGCAACAACATCAGAACAGCAACAGGGTATTTTACACATTTACATTGTCATACTGTATTTGTGCAATGAACATCTGTCTTGATGTGTGTATAACAACCAAACATATGCAATCAGTGCTCCTTTTTTTTCTCAGGATAAAGGAAATGTGACATATTAGGTGACAGCCAAAGAAAAAGGATTAAGTGCGATAGCGGCTTCCAGCCGGCATTGTTTAAGGGAAGCCGGTAGAGCTTGTTAAGCGTCTCAGCTGTTGGCCATTTCTCATATTAGACAATAGTTGAGCCGAGGGTGCATTGTTGATATCAGACTGGGGTTGGCGTGACCCACAGCCTCTGCCCCTTCCTCAACCCCCATTTCACTCCCAGAGTCCCTCAGAACCGCACATCAAAGGCCTCACCTGCACAGCAAGGGAGGGAGGAAGGTGAAGCTAAGGAAAAAGAGGTCTGTGTTGAAGAATGAACACAGCTGGAAAAGGGAGCATATGCAAGAGCTGACCAAGTGTACGCAAAATGTGCTTCCTCCCCTAAACTGGAGAAGCACATGGCTGAATGTTGCTCTGTGTGCACACACTAGAGGAGGAGGAGGAGGGTCCTTTGGGTCTGTGTCCATTTGCAGTGAGCCTCATCCAGCTTTATACTAGCTGTGCACCGTCACCCCCCCCCAATCCCTACAACATGACTCTTTCTTGCTCCCCCAAAGCAGAGAATAAACACCGCTCTACCCTAAACCCCACTGGCTCCTCCCTGTTAACTCTCTTTCTCTCCCCTGCTCCTCAAAGTTGTTACTTTGAAAATTGCTTTCTGTCACATGGCAAAAAAAAGTACAACAGAAAAGATCAACAAACAAGAGATCAATTAAGTACCACAATATTTTTCATCTCCATATATTAAAGCATGCACTTTTTTTTTTGACCAAGCAGGAAATATTGCACCAACAACATAAACATACTGTTGGCAGTGGTATGAGCTATTCAACCAATGAAATTGTCAGTAGGTAAGAAAAAATAAACAGTGCATTAAAATACAGAGTGCATTTGTTTTTACATACTTTCTGACACAATAGCATTTAATTTACTAACCTTACTAAACCCGTCTTCTTTCTGCATGTTGTCTCACAGTGAGATCATTCAAATACATCCTTTTACTCTCGGCCTGTGAGCAGTTTGTATCCCTCTTCACCTCATATCTTTATGCCTATTTTTTAAGCCTAAAATATTTTGTTTTTTCCCTCTGCTCTCTCTTTTTTTTTAATGTTTCCCCAATGCTACATGGGAAAGACATTGTTTATAATGGAAGAGAACTCAGGACAGAGGCTGGAGACATGGGTGGGGAGAGGGGCAACCTTCCAAAAGACACTCGCTGGTCATTTTTATGCCCAGCTCTTTTATTTTCCTTGGAGTCCAATGCTTCTGTTGCTATTTCAACCACAGGACTTAAATCTAGTAAGCTACGGGGAGCTCTGGGTTTAACTTGAGTCCAGAAAACGAATCAGAACTGTGCCCTTTACAGCACAATAATGCAGAATTAAGCCCAGCAGTCCTGCAGCTGTCCAGTGCTAAATTACAATGGTCATAAAATCAGATGTTTACAGTGCCCAAAAGATATGACAGTAACTGCACATGATGAAGCATCCTGTATTATTTTGGACACTGTCTCACTTCCTTTTTTTTAAAAATATTTTTTCTCTGTTTTATCGCAACAATACTGTAAAAGTCTGCATTGTGAAATCTATCACCCATATCACTCTGGGGAGATTCTTGCACAAGCCATTCAATACCCCTGACCTGATCACTTTTCCCTGCATGACTGCCAAATATGTGTGTGGGTGTGTTTTGGGGTGTGTCAACATGCCTCTGGCTACAGATGTCAAATTTAGGTGGATTTTTAACTAATCTCTTTATTTAAGTGTAGGTTAAATTGATGAGCCAAACATATGTTTTGTAGTTATCAAGTGGGCTGTTACTGAAAACTGCTAATACATTTTGGATGGATCATTTCTGGGAAAAGAACAACATCCTTCACATTTAAACAGGCCTACAAATCATTGGCCTATGTTTGAATACAACACCTCAATGCTGTCTGCCAGGCAACAGATCAGTGCACAATGAAAACCTGTTTCAGGTGTTTGTTTAGGGAGAGATAGCACCGCAAATCTCTGTGACATCCATATGCTTAAGATGAGGCATGTGTGTGTATGTGTCTTTGTGTGTACATTGGGGACAAAACGTTACAGTGTGCCTCACATTCCTTGTACAATATAGCCAGTTTCACTGCTACTACTATTTTTATGTTTTTAGTTGCACAATGCATGCACATTTCTTTTTTTTTCATATATATTAAAGTGTGTTCTTCTGAGTTTGTGAGTTACACCACATACTCTTTAGAATAAAGAGTTTTCATATAAAAATAAAGATATTATGGAAAATGATGCACAAACAGGTGAGTATGGTGAGTGACACAGCAGATTGAAGAGGTGTATCCCAGTTTTATTTATTTTTTTGTTTTTGTTGTTTTTGTTCAAATGAATTTAGTCCATATTTGGGCTGGACTAGGCTTAGGCTGGTTCTTAAGTACAGACCAATCAAGGGAAGTCTGAACCTGGATAAAGACCCTGTTTGTACCTGATTTCAACACAAAATGGATCCTCATGTTGTTTGACTATAGAGGGCCTTGTGTCTATGTACAGCAACCTGTTGTCCTGTGAACAGGAAAATCTCCAGACTCTATACCAGTGGGTTCTGGGCCCTTTTGCCTGTCAGCCAGCTACAGGCCTGTGACATACATCTCCATGCCATCATTGAAAGTAAAGATGGTGGTAGTGCTGTTGCCCCCTTGTTTCACATCACTGATGGTCTCATAGAAGTTTTCCCCACCAGGCAGGCCTCTAACAGGAAGGGTGCTTGGTCCTGAGGCTTGAGGTGCTGCTGGTGCTGCCTGCTGCTGCTGCTGCTGTTGCTGTGGCGTCTGTTTCTTTCTCTTCAGAGTGGCACTACCCCCAGCTGTGCTGTTACTGGGTCCCCCTTGCTCACGTTTCCGGTGTGGGTCGATAGTCGCGTACGCAGGGTCTGTCTCGGCCACTGGGGAGGACCAGGACCTGTCTCCTACAGGCTCATAGCAGGGCTCCTCCTGGGAACGTGCTTGGCTCTGGACTCCTCTACCTCGGCCCCGAGAACCCATGTTTCCTCTCTCCCCACCAAAGGATCGTGGGAGGGTCTTGGCTCCATTGTGTTCCATAGGAGGTTTCTTTTTCTGGGTTTTACATACGATGGAGTAGGTATCTGCAATCTGAGAACACACACAGAGGGAGAGCCAAGATGTTGTCAGTTAATAACACTGAACTACACTATAACTCTATCCTGTAGTCTATTGGTAACAGCTCCTTAAATAGAAGGTAACTGTTGGTTGAAGTCCATAACCACAATTGTGCCTTCTTTTTGAAGTTTCTGAATTATCTATATGTATCTCCTATATTTTTGTATTATCTGTTTCTGTCCACTTCTGCATCTATTCCAGATATAAAGGTACACTTTGTGAACAAGAGAGTAAATAATTGCGTGAGCCTGGGCTGTGTATATATGCAACAGTTTGCATATGTGTTGACAGAGCTCTGTGCAGTGACCTGGCCTATTTTTACAGGGCAGGATAAGAAAGAGTAAACTATGTTATCAGTCCGTTAAGTTCTAGGCCGAGAGACAGCATTAACTTTGCAGTGGATGAACCTGTTAAAATTTCACCACAACTGCTTTGGCAACAGAAGTATAGTGTGAAAGATCTGGATCATAGCCAACATGAAAAAAAAAAGGTTTGTGCTCATTAATGGACTTTGTTCACATCTTATTTACTTCCCAAAAAGCTGAATCTGTTCATCTGGACGTAGCGTTTTTTAGTGGGAGAAACGTTTCGTCAACTTATCCAAGTGACTTCTTCAGTCTCAGCTTTTTGGGATTCTTTTACCTGGATTATTGAGCATGCATCAAGAGATCTTATTTGCTTATGTACGTGTTTTTTTCAGTGCTCTGCATTTGCGTGCACACACAGTACGACTGCATATGCAGTATGAGTGAGCTTACAGCAAAACAGAGAAAATCTGATATCTAGGACTCACAACTTAAGGGCATGTGTAAGCTCTTATGCAATTTTGACACAGAAATACCAGAGGTCACAACACTGGTTTATCAGAATTCCCCACAATAGAAGCACAAGAGCAGAGGATTGTGGGACATGGTCTTGTTTACCTTCCGTGTTCACACCCAGGCCAGCAGCTCTGCTCTACTGGCCCTGAGAAACACTGGCTATGCAAACTCTCTCTGTCCACCCTCCTCCACACACACACACACACACACACACACACACACAGACACGCACATGCTCACACACGGAGCAAGATTAGTCTTGTTTTGGTGCGCTCCCAAAAAACTGAAACCTGAGAATACAGAGACAGTGCTCTGTGTGTGTGCTCACCTTGCCTTTATGTGTCTTACACATTGGCTATGCCTTCGAAATGCACTTTTAAGTGCAAATCACTTTCACTGTCTGTGAATCTCTCTCTCTTCTGTTTGTTGGTTCTATCTCTGACAGATTTCAAGCGATGCACACTCCCTCCCCCAACAAATCTCTCTTTTGTGACCTTTTTGGATAAACAAAGACCCTAGCGTATGGTATAAGTGTGTGCAGCCAATGTGCTCTTTGTGTGTGTGTGTGTGTGTGTGTGTGTGTGTGTGTGTGTGTGTGTGTATGCACATGTGTGCACACAGAATTTGCAGCTCTGCTGCAGAGGAAGGAAGTCACAAGATGATGGGGATTTCAAAACTGGGCTTCATATCTGCAGCTGTTGAGGAAGCCTGCGCATTGTATGTTTTCTTTTCTCCTTCCTCACCCAGTACTCCTTTTTGTTATGCTTCTGGCATTGCTTCAACTCTCTGCTTAGACTAAGGCTTCACTAAGTCACAATTATTTTCTACATTTGCTGATTTGCAATAGAAACACAACCATATGCATGATGCATCTGTGTGTGATCAACTTTATGAATAGCAGATATGGCGCAAGTTTCCAAACAGTCTTCTAGCATTGCAGTTGATATTCATCTGGTAAGACATGCTTCATGCAACGCGATTGGTTGGGGAAGGCAGCGCCTCCTAATAGCCACAAAGGGAATGGAGCAGAAGGAAAGAGCCAGAGGAGAGGAGGAGATTTAGTCGGGAGTGCATATCCAACACCTTTTGACGAATGTAACTGACAAACTCTAGAGGATACAAAGTAAATGGGCATGTTAGGGCAACAGCAAACTGTTGAACAGAAAAACACAGTCACTAAAGAGAGAGAAAAGTCTGGAAAAGAAAAAAACAACAAAAAACGCTAGAAAGAAAAATAAAAAGAGAGATAGCAGGATGTAGTCAAGGCCAGCTGCTCTGTGTATCAGTCTGATTTCCAAAAGAGACGTTTAAGTGGAGCCAAACAGCAGAGACTTAACCCCTTAATCTCCACATACAGCATCCAAACTCTTTGGCTCAACACAGGTTTAGACAAGAAACTTACTAGCAGCTTAAAACTTGTCAGGACTGCTCCTCTACTGTTCTTAGCATGCCTCCAGATAGATAAAACAGATAAACTATACTTTTTTTTTGCTCATCTTCATTATCCTTCATATGAGAAAGTTTTGTTTTGTTGTCAAAATTAAGGCATACTGCCACTGCCAGGAAAACTACCCCTGAGCTGATGAAGATGATAGATAAGAATGTCGAATGGAATGGAAAAAGAAAAGTTCTGTAAACAGACTAATTATAGACAGTGGTCTATTTTGGGGACACTTGTCCATCTAGTTGGATTGACTGCCCCAGCCCCCTGGGCATAACAGAATTTCCTAAACCACTTGCAATTCTCTCAGTACTTTATACTGTGTCCAGCAGAGAGTAAAGATTGAGACAGGGAATGAGAGTAGAAAAGTGGGGGTGGAGTTACTCTGCACAGAAACGCAAGTGGTGGAGTGTATGACATGACTGGCAAAGTTCAGTTTTCCTCCTTCCCCCACCAGACATGCGCTGACATATATATTACATCCCAGTCAAGGCTGGTCACAATCTTGGTCTGTGAAGCAAAAAAAAAATAATTTAACAAATAGCTCCATGAACATGAAGAGATTATTAATTATCTGAGAGCAAGCAATACTGATGTCAGATCTGTCTGTTCATACTTTGAAGGCAGATAGATGAGTGGGGGGAGGGCCAGGAGATTGGGGTCAGGGTTCACGCAAGCAGGGTGTTGGATCCATGTAACATAACCTTTGCCTGTAAGCAGAAACCTTGTATGACAGGCAGGTCACAGGGCAGCAGTACTATGACGGCTTGCCCTATCAGATGGGTGCCCCCTTCGGTAAACACAGCAGTAATCAGAAACCTGTCTATCTATCCATCTTCTTGTAGCCCTGACGGCTTACTGGTCCCTCCCTCAGCTCCCACCACATACACAAAAACACACACTACCTCCTTTGCAGTTGGAGGCAATGGGTGCCCCTGTCCATTCTCCCCATGGTGTGGAGGTGGGTGCAAGGTGATGATGTCGTTGTCCTCTGGAGGCTTCCAGATGTACTGTTCCCCATTGCCCATGAACACTGCTTCCTGTTAGCAAAATCAAATGAGGAGCTCAGGCAAGTATTGCATTTCCAATCTGTAAGTTTTTGTGCAAAAGTAAATCTCACAACATAAACAGGTTCTGAAAAACAGTTTTATTTCAAAATAAACTGTATTTTTGAAAAAAAGAAAACTCAAAAGCCCATTCTATACTAGTGCCAAGAAATGGATTCTATCTGAATTCTGAGCGAGTGAGTTAATCAGTTCCTTCTTGTTGTATGACCAACTGTTCCACAAGCTTTTATGCAAATCCCTTCAGTCAAAAACATCCTGCTGACAGACAGGCAGACCCACTGACACACACACAATGCTGCCGAAAACACAACCTCTATTTAACTCCGCCGGTAGAAGTAATTTTAGCAAGAGTTTAGGGAAAACAGGTAAAAAAAAATCTGTGTTTTACAAAATTACAGGACCTTCTTAAACTTGAATTCCTACAACTGAATTCACAGCTACTTTAGATTTTATCATATTATGTGAAGATTGCACATGATTCTATGCTAAGAAACAAAAGAAGCGTGGGAGCCTAACACAAAAATGGACGCAGTAACTACTGGTGATGAAAAACCAATTAGTAACCAATTGGAAACCATGTAGTGGTGTGTACACATGTGACCAAGGATGATTAAACTTTTATATGTTCCTCCTGTTCCTCAGTCAGAGTGAGTAATAGAGGCCTGGGCAGAGTAAATGGCTTCAATATGTGAACTATATTTATTCAAACTCTGGCTGCTGGCTACCTGTTAGCCGTTTCTAGATAGACTCACTGATAGATTCAACAAGATATATATATATATATATATATATATATATATATACACACACGCACACACTCACAGATCAACACACTATCAAGGATTTAGCAAGCACAGCTTAAATGTGCAAGTGAACAACAAGCCTGACAAACAGAGTGAGTAAAAAATTGTTTAAACAACCCTTAAATCAATCTCCTTAAAAACACAGTAATAACCGTTCACATGTACATGAAATGTGTGTTTGAAATGGTCTGATGTCCCTCTGTTTCTCTCTTGCAGCTGCTTTGATGCTTATGAACACATCCCAGCCAGTGCATGCAACCATTTCATGCGAATAATAAAATAAATAAAACTAAGATAGAATACAAAACACAAAACAATAAAAACATAAGTTATTGAGGTCGGTGAGGTGCTAGATTTTATCACTTGTATTGTTGTTTCAAACCTTTTCAGCAGTCTAAGAATACCAATCTTCAAGGCTGACTATAGGAAGTTGTTTGTTTGTTTGTGGACAGTGCCCTCTGGTGGTAGCCAGACAGCCTTACATTTTGGAGAAGTGGGTGGGTAGTCAGGTATTATGATGGGTCAAGTTAATAGAGACCATATTGATCCAATAATTCATGTACCTTTGGGAAGGAGTGCAGGTGAAAGGGCTCCAGTGGTTTCCGCGGAAACTCTTGACTGCGATGTAGTGGAGGAGGACCAGCAGAGGGTGAATCACTCACACTCGATTGGCTGTCTGACTGGCTATCGGCCCCGTTGTTTTCCTTCCTGTTTATCTTGTCAACCTTGAGGTTTTAAATCAACATTATATGTAAAGCTTTTAATAATAATAATAATAATAATAATAATAATAATAATAATAATGAATAATAGATGGTTTTAACAAATCTGTGTGCAGTGTAAAAGATTGAAAAAGATTGAAACTAAACTTCTCCACTCAGCATATTACACCAATTTTAACACTTCACAGTATCCCAACCTTGACAAATATCAGTAGGAATATCTACAAAGTGCTTAAAATTATATTAGTCTAAAAGTTAATTACACTCAGTTTTAGCATTTCCTTACTTGTACGACCTCCACCACTAAACATTACTACGATGCGATACTTTAACCGCCACTGACCATATCAGTAAGAACCTGCTACCCTTTTCCTGATTACTGTCATGCAAACGCATACTTCTGTAGAGATAACATCATATGCCATGAGGAAAACATGATCTATCACTGGAGTACCCACAGTAAATACATTAAATTTTTTTTTCCATTTTTTGTGTTATGTAACAAGATACACACAGAGTACAGCTGATTCTGTGTTCTTTTATTACCTCAGGTTGAGCTTGTTGGAAGTTTTAAAGTGAATGCAGGTGAATGAACAGGATTTATTTGCTTATCCTAAACTGGCTTGGAATAAAACATTCCAAATCAAACCACTCCTTTTACTGTCTTAACAAGGGAAACACCACCTCTTTTATTTAAAGTTACCACCTTAAAACACTGATAAAAATATATTAATGTAATTACCTTTCTAAACTTTCGTATAGAAGCATACTCAGCTGCAGATGGATCTTGAATGGCCAGGGAATTGACAGAAGAGAGAGGTGACCTGTTGACCCCACTTGCCCCATTACCTCTTCCTGTCATTGGTCCATTAATGGTGCCATTCCCTCTGTCATTCCCTCTGCCACCCTGGGAGTAAAAAAAAACATGGAAACAGACTTTCGTTTTGTTTTTTGTTTTTTTGTTTTTTTTGCATTACAAAACATGTAAGCATTGCATAAATTTATTAGTGTCACATATCCAAAAACACAAAAAAATCACATTCAAAGCACCCTAAGCCAATGATGCATGAACAAGCCAATGATGCGAGCCATCTATATGCAAACAAATAAACAGCGATTTTAGCTGTTACACTGATTTTTGTGCGGCACATTTTACTTCACAGGACAAGAACATGGCTAATAGCTCCTGTTGTTGTGTGTCTTCACTGTTTAGCGTATTTAGAACTGGCTTTGTAATGAATTACCTCTACAAATGTTTTCCTGAAGAATGTAAATGAACGCATGACTGTGCATGAGCAAGTTGCTTTATATTTACAATTAATATTTAAAACGCATGTACGTACATTCCCATGCCCGTTTCCATTACGGGCTCCAGTGGCATGAGTAGGGGGGCTTTGAGGAGCCCTGACTGTAGCTTGAGCGTTGGCTGATGTGGTTGGTGGGGCAGAGGTTATCTTGGGGCCTTCCCGGACACCTACACTTTCATACAGGCCATCATCCAGGTAGTGGGTAGGGGTGGGGTTATTGCGCAGGCCCACCTCGGTGTAGGTGTGATCTCTGGTTTCCCCTCCTCCTCCTCCTCCTCCTCCTCCACCTTCCCCTCCTGTTTCCCCTTCTCCACCCTGGCCAGATCTCTGTGGACTGGTGGGGATCTGGGGGAGCTGGCGAACATGGGAGGGTCTCAGGTCTGTCTGGGAGCGGCGACTGTGGAGGAGCAAGAGGTCCATACTGGCTGGACGGCTCTTACTAACAGCTGCATAAAGAGAAGGATGAGGGAGAAGAGGGAGGAGATGGTTAGCTCAGGACTGAAACAGTGTAACAGCTTATGGTAGTATATCATTTATTGTCACTTAAGAGCTGTTAGCCACCACTTACAGTTTCCATTGCAGGGAAAGCGATTGATCTCATGGAGCCTGGTGTCAGATTTACTCATGGAGTTGAGTTTCGGGTGGCGAAGGGTACCCTGCTGTCGCGCACATATGGACTTGTTAATACAGACGTAAAACATGCAAAGATATGCATATGCATCTGTACTTAGTTTAGAAGAAAAATAGAAGTGGCAGACAGAGAAATAGAGGGAGGAAAGGAAGAAGGGCGAAAAAGAGAGAATATAATGAAAAGATGTCTCACCATATTTACAGATGTCCCTTTCTCCCCGGCCGGAGGGTGCTTGCTCTTGCTTTTCCTGACACAAAATCAAAGTGAAGAAGGTCAACAGAAGCCAGCGGACAGAAAGAGAATATACACACACTCAGAGCAGATAGATACTATCAGCATCCAACTCTGGTTAGGGCATAAAAGTCCTCGGTTGATAACAAGACCATGGCAACAAGTGAATGAGCGTGACTCAGGTTTTTGCCAAAGTGGAGAACGACCTTCACTGCATTTTCTTTTTCAAGATAAGACCAAGCAAGCTCACAATTATTAATATGTAGTTTGCTTCATGCCAATTCTCTTTGTGATTTCACGTTACTTTCCTCTAGTATTAGTCTCGTGTAACAAATGTATGGAGTGTACACATCACTGTGGATCCCTGGAGGCTGTAGCTATAGGAAACAGTTGATATGGTTGAGAGTGTGACGAGATGATAAAAGCTCCTAGGTGCAGGTGTGAATGTGACAACAGTTCTACCCCCATCTCTGAGATCTGAGCTCCTACTGCTGTGCTGCAAAACTCAGCGTTGCAAACAGGTGCAGAAACCATACACTACATCTTCTTATTATGCAAGTCGCTTAAAATAAATCTGAATATAAAAGGTACCACGGGAAGTTGTGGCAGATCCATGTCACTGGAGCTAGATATTATCTCCTCTAGTAAGCTGGAAATCTTTTGTACAAACATATGGCCATCATTGCCCAAGGAAACCATGAGAAGAGAGCTCCCCTTGGAGATTTCATAATAACATGACACAGTAGGGGGGTTTAAGGTAAAAATGACGTGAAGGCACAAAGTCACACGAGTCAGATCTACTGTAATCCTTGGAAATTAAAAGTTCTGTGGTGCATTTTCAACAAATCAGGAGCAGATATTTTCTTTATATTTTAACAATACTGCAGTTATATTCTCATAAAATAAGCTAGCTTTTCTCCACATGCTTGTCTGTGTATACCATGGCAACAAAGCTGCAGTGCCTCTGATTGGTCTCTGAGGGCTCTGCAAAAAAGTCATAGGCTGTTCCATTGCTCTTGCCTGGCTCAGAGTCTAATCCTTTGTAAACCGTGGGGTGCCCCATTGCTTTTGCCTGCTGAGTAGTTTGCTGGAGAGGGATGACGTGAGCCTGCTCTGACTCTGGCCTGTCTCGTCAGTGTCCTGTAAACATCATTTCATCTGATCCGACACTCGCAGCCATTAACATTCATTACTGCCACTCTGCTCAAAGCAGGGGATAAATGAGATGGAGAGGAAGGATGGAGTGAAAAGAAAGGAGGGTGGAGAAGAGTTCAGAAGAAGCAGAGACACATAAAAGAAAGAGGGGATGATGAGAGTAATTTGGGAGGGCACTAAAGCAGAAGCTGCAATGATCATAAAACTGTGGCTGTTCACTATTGTATTCCACACCTTACTTGTACCACATTTCAACGTCATGTGACCACCAATCTTACCTTTGGCAGCCAACACAGACAAGGACGATCAGGATGGTGACCACAAAGGCAGACGCTGCTGCAATGGCTCCCAGGAGAAGCAGGTTTTGGTAGGTAAGGTTGTCTTGAGTTCCCCCTTGTCTTTCCATGACACCCACTCCGTCTTGCTCACTTCCTTACTCAAGCTTAAACTCTGCTACTCAGACCGTCTGCTAAGGAAAACCTGCGACGATACAGGAGAAGGATAAAGAAAGCCATAAAACATATGAGTGACATGAGAGATAAGAAAGTAAAATGATGCCTAGAACAAGGTGAAAAATGTGCATGTGCGCATGCATGTGTGTGTGTGTGTGTGTGTACTTGGTTTGCCTCTGGCTTTTTGTCACTGTCTCATTCTGACATATCAGTTTCTATTTTTGACTCACTCGAATAATGCACAGAAAATAGAACACCTTACAAGGCAGCGACTATGAGCACGCCAAAAATGGTTTCATCACATTCTTTCTTTCTGCTGTTAAAAAAAGATCAAATGATACCGTAGCATTCATTTGACTAGCCAGAGAGATTCTTGTGTTAGTTTAACAGGAAAAACCAACTGAGCTCCCAAGAGTATGGCCTCACTGACGGAAGGACCAGGCTCTCTGCTGCTACACTTCATTTGCCTGCAGAACACTCTTTTTCTCATATCATAGGTGGCTCAAACACTAACGAACAAAAATTTTTCATTTTTAATACTGTGGTACATAATGTACTAATTGATGTACAACATTACAAGGTAGCATATTCACCTCTGGTCCTTTTATATCTCAGATGAATCCTCCACAATCCTCCACTTCACAAACATACTCAATTCCCATTTATGTCAGACTTAAGTGAGATGTGCCTGCTGTTCCTACAGTACTGGATTAGTTTTCCAAAATTTGCTGTCTACTGTTAAGTTAAGATGCATTAATATCAGCATATTTTAAGTACAGTAGTTAAACAGGGTAGCAGTAATGGTCACTTCTTATAATAAATTGAGTATTTTACAAATTAGACTGAATTGTTTTCACTCCTGTACATTTTCAAGAAGGGGTTCTTGAAAGTTCTTGAAAACAGTGTCATACTGTTTAAACTTAATTAATTACTTATTTACTGATATTTAGTGCTAACATTAACATAACCAATGCTATATGGTCAGTAGAGCTAACATACACATACTAGTGTTTTAATTTTTTGCATTTATTTTTATAAGTAGAGGCTGAACGATATTAGCTATTTGCTGATATATTGGTACAGACATTTATAGTGGCCGATAAATGAAAATTAAAAAACTAAAGAAGAGATGGGAGAAACACCCTTCAACAATGTTATGAGTGTTGATGTTGCATAGTTTATCCACAAACACAACAGCAGAGTGGGGCAGAATGTAAACAAGTAATCCATGACTTGTTATGATAACAAAGCAAGATTATTTCTAAACTGTATTATCATATTATGTTAGTGAGGACTCATAAACACATAACAAATCGTGGGGATATAAGTTTATGTTTTGTTTGTCTGAAAGAAAAAAAATATATCGGCTGCTATATTAGATTTCTAAACCACCAAATATCTGTACTGGTATCGGTTTTAAAAATCCTGTATATCGATTGGGCTCAATTTTTAAGTATATTGTGTCCTCACTTGAATATGGTATTTATACCTTGTTCTATATTACTTCTTTTACCCTTTAATTTTTAATGAGCCAAGCTAATCCTAGTACTCAGCTATGGTTATCTAGTTAGTCAACAGAGTTACCGATGTTAATATTTAACAAGAATTAATGTCTACTTAAATTCGAAATCTAAGTTCAGTGAACATTTAAGTTTAAACTTGCAAAAAGCTGTTTCATCTAGCTGTGAAACCTGAACTAATGGGACCGAATATGCTCAAAATGACTAACTTATCAGCACAAGTTATTTGAAATAAGGCACAGAAGCAAACAGGCACACACTATATGCTTTGCATTCTTCTAGAAACACAGACAATGGCAGGCATGTGGTTAAGGATTGCATCCAAGTGACAAAGCAAACAGTGCACAGAAAGAGGTCATGGCAGGCTGTATACAGCTGTACATAATGTGTGTGTGAGAGAGATTCTGGAACATACCACCACAGGATCTGGCTCTGGCTTTCTGTTTCTTGGAGATAAAACTACATCTTTCCCATGTCCTCTTTTTTCGTCTGTCTCTCTCTTTCTCTCACTCTCTAGATCTCCTCTCCTCTCTCTCTTTCTCTATCTGTCTGTCTGCATAACCCTGCAGATATGTGAGGCGATGCACGGCGAATGAATTAGCAGAGCAGAGGCCTCAGACAGCCCTTTACGGAATAGACAGACAGGCAGGCAGAGTACATCACAGTGGAGAGAGAGAAAAAAACGAGGCAGAAAATGAATGAAGGGAAATGGTAAGAGACAGGTGGTCAGACACGGGAACAAATGAGTGGAGATGAAAGGGGAGAATGGTGGAAGATATGCAAGAAAATGGGGGAAGACTGGGAAAGAGGGGAGCGCACTTCAAACGCGAAGGAGGAAAGAGGAGGGAAGGGTGCAATAAACAGTGGGGGATGGAAGAGAGAAAAGAGAGTGATGAGACTAGGAAGATGAGGACAGCAGAGAAATGCTGTGGAAGCCTGAGAGAATGTACGATCGACGCGGGGGGGGGACAGAGACGGAGAAAAAGGAGGCAATGAGAAGGAGGTCATCAGCGGTCTGTTTCTGCCTGCATTTTGTCAGCCCCCTTCTGAAATATTCAGAGGAGAAACACACACAAGGGGTGCGTTTCTGAACTGCCAGCTAACACAATGCAAGACGGGAGCACATGTAGAGCAGCATACTTAACCGTATGTGAAGCTCACAAGTGGTGAACAAGCCTCAGAAGGAGGAGGAGAGGCAGTTCCTGCACAACGCACAACGCCCCTGCAGCATGCTCAACAGTGACACACAGACAGGGTGCAAGAATGTTTATTCCAGCATCTGTCTTCATTTCAGAACATTACGTGTAAAATGATGACAGTGATAATAACAGTATATTGAGAAAGATGACAATGGTGGTGATAGTCCTATTGAGGCCCGCTGCTGGTGATTATAATATAGATGTCAGTGACGATGATGAAAGGTGCAGTTACTAATACTGATGGTAATGCTACTGATGATAATGAGGTCAAAGGGAGAGTTACAAAGACACACTGAGGTGCGTATGCAAGCAGCAGAACTGTCAGAACAGCAAGCAGGATGCAGCGGTGCAGCACAACCACAGGGTGGAAGGTTTCCTCTGTGTGTCTCTGAGATAACACACACACACACACACACACGCACACACACACGCACACACACATAGAACACAAAACAATTTTTGTTACAAATCAAACGCCAGTCTTTGGATTACACAATCACTTTACAATAAAAAGTCAAATTGACACTATTTAACCCTCAAATGTACAAATGGGGTCTGGCAGCCTTGTGATTTTGCAGTCTCTGCTTAACTAAAGCTAATTATAGATTCCACTTTTAGTTGCTTAAAATAGATTGTTGAAAAAGAAATCAGCAAATTTTTCAGGTGCACGGAAAACTGTTTTAGCAGAGGCACAGTATGTTGAGCTCTTGGCTTTAACAGAAAAACATTTAGAAATTTATCAGACTCAGTTCTGCAAATGAATGACTACAAGCATTTCTAGTCATCATGCCTTTAATTAGATATTAAAAAATCATTATCAACAAGCTATTTTTTGAGCAATGCTTTTTACTATGAACCTACCTCACTGGGATCTCTTGGATTGCAGCACAACATCAAAAGTGGGCTTTTATTTTTAAAGTTTAAAAATAAATGTAACCTGATTCACTTGCATATCTGAGATGACATTTATATTTCTATTTAAACTGTGGATTGCATCATGAGTTGTTATACAATTTGAATTCCTTTCAGTAGTCAAGAGTTGTTGGTTCAGCTTCCTGTGAAGGGTAGCTTTAACCCTTTATCGGACAAGGAACCATATACAGTATTCAATGGACATCAAAATTGGCCTCCCCATGCGTCTCTGTGAGGTTGTAGAACTACATAGATTTCTCTCAGTCAATCAGCAAAGATCTGACCAAACAGCAGTGTCCTGGAACATTTCAAACTTTAGTGTTCTTCAAGAATTCAAGAAATTTGCTTTTTCACCCTTATCTACTCTTACACCTATTGTTATAACATTGAAACTAACAATGGTAAGTTGAAGAAACTCGTGCATTATATGGTTGAATAGTTCTTCTAAATGTTGAGATAGGCTTATTTGCATAGGATTTCTAGAAATGTGACTGAAAAATGGTGGCATCATATTTGATCATACTGTTCACCTAAAACTGGCCCAAGTGATTCAAGTTCATTTTTAGACATACACCAGATGCATCTAGTAAGCCATACTTAGGATTTTTTTTTTTTTCGAAATAATACATTATACCTTAGGACAATAGTACTTAATAGTACAGTGGATGCTGCCAAAGGTTTGTATAACATTATACAGTGATCCAGTAAGAAACTTACCTCATTTATGGACATTTTCAAGCTATAAACAATGAAATATGTGTGTGTGTTGCTCAGTTTTATGATCTTATAGCAGTTTTTATTATACTGAAATTGCATATACTGGTGTTTATTTTTACTGCGAGTCTTTTTACTGCTAAAATTGATGTAGTAATCCAATATTTGGGATTTATATAGTTTTGATTGAACTACGTATAAGAAAAAAATTTAGTGGTACCACCATAATGTTGTGTTTCACTTCTTGTTATATATTTACAATGTATATGTCAATATATTTTGTTTTCAGTAGATCTACACTGTTAATGTTTTCCGTCAAAGTGTACCCAATACTGACTCAAAAACTTCTTCTTTTCTCTTCTTTTGTAGTTGTCTACTCAGCTCTTTAACAGAAAGAGGAAGATGTTGCTGTCCCAGACCATCAAGTACTATGCCAGAGAATATCACAAGCTGTATTAGGATGTATACACATGCTTAATTCAGTGTTTATTAAAGAGCTTAAAGAGTTGCCACATTACAGACACTTCACGAAATACTATGTTGACTGTGACTGGACAGAACTGCACTTTGGTATGTGTGCTATATTTCTGATTTATCAGTTTTAATCAGTAAAGAAAATTTTTTCTAAATAAATGTTTTTAAGTTTATATGTGTTTCTCTAGTATTTTTTTTATATATGAATATATAAATATATATAAAGGTTTAACCCTAAATGTGTGAGGAATCATATCATTGACTTTGATTTGCAACATAAAAATAAAAAAAAATAAAAAAAAGTAGGGCTGTGCTGCCTAATAGCTGCAAGCACCAATAAAATGTTCAGTATTGTTTTTTCTATATCGTCAGAAATGTCATTACAGCAAATTTAACTGAAATATCATAATTTAATTTTGAGGCTATATCGCCCACCTCTACACACAAGTGAAAATGTCCTATAATATCCTCTGATAACTCTGTAGGGTTGAAATTTTACATTTCCAAGTATTTCAACCCTATAAAGAGTTAACTGAAAGAGCAGAAGAGCTGAATAGAAATGACTTCAATACCACCATGCCAAATGCTGCACAAAGCACAAGCTGGACGGCTTTTGGGAGTCTGAGTATATATTAAGTATATTAAGGTTAACCTCAGCATTTCAACAGTGATTCCCTACAGTCATCCAAAATTAAAGAAATCTGTGCAGCTGCTCTTCTTATTCTTGTATCCTAGAAGGCTCTCTTATAACAACTCACATAAGGTTACTTACATTACTTGGTTTTTTGATTTGACAAGATCACAAAAGAGAATTTTTTGGAGTGCATGAACACACTGCAGCAAACGGAAGTAAAAGTATTATGTCAAAAACAATCTATTTTGTATTCCAGTTTTACAAATTAAAATATTTGGATGATTCAGCTCTAGGTTATCTGCCATCAGTCTCCATTAAGCAAAAAAAAAAAACAAAAAACGTTGTACATACTGTATAATGAAAATGTTTATTACTGCTCACCTTGACACAATTGTTATAATATATATATATATATATATATATATATATATTCCAAAACTTAGAGAATAAGTGTATCCCAAATCACAGTAATACAAAGAATGAGAATATAAATTACAAAATATATTCATGTTCTCATAAATATTCTCATAAACTAAAATATTATAATACAATATCATAAAATTATTCTTTATTTTAGAATAGAATTCCAAAATAGGTTATAAGTAAAAAAAAAAAAAAGCACTCTTACCATTAGTGGGGTAGGAAAAACTGTCAATATGGCAATATGTTATAATAATTCCTCTTGAGGTACAAATATTGATACACTGGTAACAAATATCAGTACTTTACGAAAACATGCAGTCACTGTGAACAGAACACCCAGCAGTTTCACCAGTTACTACTTTATGAGTCCTTGTGCTGCTTACTCAGTCAAAGTGAGCAAAGGCTGCAGTGAAGAGGAAGAAACTCACATTGGGAAAACGATTGACAGTGGGTGAAAGCAAATTACAGAGCTAACAATATTGAAATTAAAAAATAATGACAATAAACAATAAACTAACACCACAGTGCAGTGAATAAAGACATAATTTCAGCTTCTTTAGGTGCATTTTCATCTTCTTCAGTTACAGAGATATTGGAATGCATTTTAGAGTATTGCTGTATTTTGATACCATAGTTAATGTGGGCAACACATTGTGATAGTATTGAGTTAATATGTTATTCCTACCTCAAGTAGGAAACAAATAAATAAATAAAATAAAAAACCTAAGATATCACTAACAAGACTGCTTGTATCATCAGAGTTTTGAAACTATTGAATCATTAAACCTCAGTAGGTACATTTCCATCTAAAAGTTGTTTTAATCTGACATTAAAAACTGATTGGTAAAGCTGCAAGACATCTGAAAAATCTATGAATATCTTAAAAAAAATTTTTACACACGGGTGTAACAATAAAAGCCAAATTCAACAATATGCAAGTACTTTATTCACAGATGACAAAATTAACGTTTCCATCTTTTTTCACCATTTCTAGTTTGGTTGGTCATTTTTTATTGCATCACTTCTGAAAAGTTTTATAAGATTTGTGTCACCAGTTGTTTATCTCATCCTACCTTCAAATATTTGCATAATGGTAGTGGCTGGAAACAGCATTCCTTCACAATTTCTTTTGCATTTTTCCTGAAATATGCTTCAGATTTGGCCATTTTGTTTCCAAAAGCTAAAAAAGGAGACTTATTTAAGTTTGCATAACTTTCAACTTAAGTTAAAAATAGTCACGTTGAAAACTGATAATGGCTTGCTGATTGACAGCTTGCTGTTGAACATTTCGAAATTTTCGAAACTTGGAGCAGCACCAATAACTTTTTCAGAGATGGATATCTTAAAACCTCAGTATGTAAAACTGAAACTATTTACATTGCTAGAGAGCACTGTAGGTGAGTTAAATTTTCTTTTCCCTCCAATTCACACACTGCCTGCTGTCTCTTGTATCTCCAATTTTACTGAATTTATCACATAAAGACTACCCCCAAACCCCATGGTCTTCACACTGGATTAACAAAGCCAGCATTCATGCAATTTTTGTAATGTAGCCAGACAAGGCTGATATGCCCCTGCCATGATCCTGAGCACAGCTTTCAGCCTCTGTCATCACATTAGGATAAATTCAACTAAGTGATTATTATCAACAGCAACAATGGAGTTCTGAGATATGAGGATTGCTGCGTGAGTGTGTGGATGTTTGTGAATGAGGGAGTGTGCAGCGCTACTTTTTCTCAGTAAACCAAGACATCAGTTACAGGCTACCAATCCTCATTGGCATATTTTCACTTAAATCACCTCCACAGCACTGACCTGTAACTAATATCAGCCTCTAAAACTGTCTGTCCTCTTTATTTCCCACCTCCAAATCAATCAATCAATCACACCATTTGAAGATCGGTCACTGAAGCACACATAAGCTACGATGGACGGAAATAAATGGCAATGATAGAAAGAAAGAGGGGCGTGTAGAGGACAACATGTCTTGCAAGGCAAGTTCATCAGAGGCCTGTAGTGCAGCACATTACAGCTGAAAGGAGACGCGTTATCACATCATGTCCATGGCAATCTCAGGCCCCGCGGGACACCACTGCACTGTGCATAACAACATGGACTGATGGGGAGACAGCAGTAAAAAGGGAAAGAGAGACACAGAAAGGCAGGTGGGGTGGAGGGATGGGGGTGCACAGCTTAACCCTCTGACATTTTTGCCATCAGCTAAGCCTCACACACACACACACATAGAACTAAGACCTTGTACAGGAACTTGGAAGTTCAGTTTGCAATTTAATGCCTATCCCAAAGTGACCTGTTACAAATGGTCACATAAAAGATCAAGTGAATTTAACCTACTGAGCTTTTGTCCTGGACTAACGCTCTAATCTCATAACCAAGAACAAATATGATTTGGACTCTGCTAAAAGCTTTTGGCAGCATACTTCCCTTAATGAGCAAAAGCATTAAGTGACGTGTAGTGTTAACTTTCTTTTTTGTTTTGTTAAGTCCTGCCTTAGTGCTTAATAAATAAATGTATTAGACAACCACCCAATGTTATTAAATATGTTTTTATGTGTCTGTAATGGCTAAATGTAATTATTGTTGTTATCCATGAATTTTAAAAATTACTGTTAATGGATGGATGGATGGATGGATGTTTTATAAAAAACTGAAAAAAGTAAAGCACATTTTATTATATATATAATGCTCATTGGACAATTTACTAAGTACACCTTGCTGGTACCCAGTTGGATCCCCTTTTGTCTTCATAACTGCCTTAATTCGTCATTGCGTAGATTCAACAAGGTGCTGAAAACATTCCTCAGAGATTTTGGTCCATGTTGACATGATAGCATCACACAGTTACTGCAGATTTCTCAGCTGCATATCCATGATTCAAACTTCCTGTTCCACCACATTCCAAAGGTGCTCTAATGGATTGAGACTGACTGTGACTTGACTGTGGAGTCCATTTGAGTACAGTGAACTCATTGTCATGGTCAAGAAACCAGTTTGAGATGGTCTGAACTTTGTGACATGGTGTGTTATCCTGCTGGGAGGCAGCCATCAGAAGATGGGTATACTGTGTTCATAAAGGGATGGAAATGGTCAGCAACAATATTTAGGTAGGCTGTCGCATTTAAACGGTGTTCAATTGGTAGTAAACGGCCCAAGGTGTACCAGGAAAATATCCCCACAAGTACAACTCTTTCATGGAGCCCAACTTTAAAATGACTGCTTGAACATCCTTGTACATTCAAGTGCATAGTGCATAATCTATCACATCCATGGACTCTCCCTTAAAAATGTCCTACCTAAAGCAGTGACTTTATTCTGCCATTCTTTGGAGAAAAATAAATGATCAAGTCATTGAAGTCCAACTGCCAGAAAGTTCAGATTTTATGGCCAGACATGACAGGCTGTTCAGGCGTCTCTGAGGTATCCTTAGTTAGGTTCT
This sequence comes from Heterochromis multidens, assembly GCA_015108495.1. NCBI lineage: Eukaryota > Metazoa > Chordata > Actinopteri > Cichliformes > Cichlidae > Heterochromis > Heterochromis multidens. Next base: position 1,722 of record VUQS01028110.1, on the reverse strand, counting down.
AACATCCTGAACATTTACAGGAAAAGATCTGTTCTTCTTGGCAGGTGCTGACAGGAAGCATCTAATAGTCTTATCTATACATGTAAAGAAAATTTGGAATATAAATGCACAATCAAGCACTTTTTCCTCTACAGAAAACATTCTGTCTGGTGGTGCCCCACCACTATCACTCATCTCAAAGCTGCAGTCCTTCTGTAGACTTGGGCTAGCAGCATCAGTATCTGGTTCTCCAGCTCTGGCACAGCTGCTGACAGCTATGCTTTGCCGACCTGCTGAATGTGTCTTTCTTCCACAGACTGTCTATGATTTCTCTCTGTTGACCACGAGATCATCAACTGGTATTTCACCTTCGCCCTATGTTACTTTGAGATGTGATTTAATATGTTAATTTACAAAACATTCAAACAATTTCAAAACGACTTTGCTGTATGCATTTAAAAATTTACTGCCAAGCACCCACTTTGCTGATGCAGTAATCTGTCTATGAGACGAATGGTCTGCTTTGTCCTTTGTAAATTCAACCACTGATATAGTCTTATTTACAAGGTTTTTTCATTCAGCTCCCATTTTTTAACTTACAGACCTACATCCATCACAAAAGTATTGGAAGTTGCAGCCTTTGATTCCATGAGTTATTCCTTTTATACATCTGCAAAGCATGATTGAATTAGGAAAAAGGGTATTTAAATTTGCTTGAAATCAGCTACAAAAATCAACTAATTTATTATTATGTTATGTTACTCCTGAACTTTACTTCACATGTGCGTCTGTAACGACCGTGTGACAATTATTCTGCTGTTTTATGTTTCTGTAGATTCAAAGTTTTTAATATTGTGTGTTTCTATATTTCACTGCCCATTGTTTATAGACATGTATACTTATTGTTGTATATTTCACTGTATGCCTATTATTGTGTAACCCATGGTGACTAAGCTGCTGCCCATCTTGGCCAGGACACGCTCAGTTTGAGATTTCAGATCTCTATGAATATTATTTTCCTTCTTAAATAAAGGTTAAATAACATACATAAATAAATAAAATTAAAAAGTGTAACTATGACGTTTTCTTTTTTTTTGGGGGGGGGTTCATAGGCTACTACATAACATTATATTTACATTTTGTAACATCTAGTGATAATCTATACTTGTGATTTTCAACAAATTGCATGAACCAAAACTCATGACATTACTAACAGACTAACAGACTTACTAACACTATCTAAAGCCCAATCTAGCATATTTGTCTTTGCTGTAGCCCTCCATATTTGTCCAAAATCAACAGTGTAGTTTATTTTCTCAGGCTGACAAACATGCCAATTAATGCTGTTTGAGTACCGTTTGCTAAAGTCTGCAAAGCCCAGATTACTCAGGAAATTATAGGAAAGAATTAATGTACAGGGTGGGCCATTTATATGGATACACCGTAATAACATGGGAATGGTTGGTGATATTAAAGTCCTGTTTGTGGCACATTAGTATATGTGAGGGGGCAAACTCCCCAAGATGGGTGGTGACCATGGTGGCCATTTAGAAGTCGGCCATCTTGGATACAACTTTTGTTTTTTCAATAGGAAGAGGGCCATGTGACACATCAAACTTATTGGTAATGTCACAAGAAAAATAATGGTGTGCTTGGTTTCAACGTAACTTTATTCTTTCATGAGTTATTTACAAGTTGCTCTTTGTTCACAGCCATTGACATGTCGAAGAGGTTAACACGTGA
>VUQS01028109.1:0-20214 GCA_015108495.1 Heterochromis multidens | reverse complement strand
ATATTGGGATATTTATATATTAGTTATTTGTATTATTAGAACCATTTGTAATAATTTGTAATTTTGTAATATATTGTATTATTTAATATTGGTATTTAAACTTGTTAATTACTGTTCTTACTGTGCTGGAGCAACTGTGACCACATCATTTCCTCTGGGAGTAATAAAGTATTCTGATTGATTGTTCATTTTCACACCATCATAGTCTCTTTTTTAAAATTTAAAACTCTGCTCACCTGTAAAGTCATCGTGGACTTGTGATGTGATGGTGTTCAAAAAATGTACAAGAATATAGAGTGTCTATAGAAGGCCTCAAGCACACTTACGCTGAGGAAATATAACAGACTAGGCTGTATATACACTCACTGGACACTTTATCAGGTACACCGTGCTAGTACCAGGTTGGTCCCTCTTTTGCCTTCAGAACTGCTTTAATTCTTTGTGGCATAGATACAACAAGGTGCTGGAAACATTCCTCAGAGATTTTGGTCCATAATGACATGATAACATCACACAGTTGCTGCAGATTTGCTGGCTGTTCCACCACATCCCAAAGGTGCTCTTAGTCTTCGTGAATTGGGATCTGGTGATTGTGGAGGCCATTTGAGTACAGTGAACTCACTGTCATGTTCAAGAAACCTGTTTGAGATGATTTGAGCTTTGTGACATAGTGTGTTATCCTGCTGGAAGCAGTGATCAGAAGATGGGTACACTGTGGTCATAAAGGGATGGACATGGTCAGCAACAATACTCTGGTAGGCTGTGGAGTTTAAATGATGCTCAGTTGGTACTAAAGGGCCCAAAGCGTGCAAAGAAAACATGAACTGTCGATACAAGGCAGGATGGATCCATGCTTTTATGTTGTTTACACCAAATTCTGCCTCTACCATTGAAATATTGCAATAGAAATCAAGGCTCTTCAGACCAGACAATGTTGTTGCAATCTTCTATTGTACAATTTTGGTGAGTTTGTGCCTGTAGCCTCATTTTCCTGTTTTTACCTGAAAGGAGTGGCAGCCCGGTGTGGTCTTCTACTGCTGTAGCCCATCTGCTTCAAGCTTTGATGTGCTGTGCATTCAGAGATGCTCTTCTGTATACCTTGGTTGTAAGGAGTGGTTATTTGAGTTACTATTGCCTTCCTATCCGCTGGAAGCAGTCTGGCTATTCTTCTCTGACCTCTAATATCAACAATATTAACAATAACAATAATATCAACTGGCCAGATACTAGATATTTTCTCTTTTTTTCAGACCATTCTCTGTTAACCCTAGAGATGCCTGCGTGTGAAAATCCTAGTATATCAGCAGTTTATGAAATACTCATACCAGCAACCAACAATCATGCCACGTTCAAAGCCAATTAAATCACCTTTCTTCCCCATTCTGATGCTTGATTTGAATTTCAGTAGTCCGTCTTGACCATGTCTACATGCCTAAATGCCTAAATGAATTGAGTTGCTGCCATGTGATTAGCTGATTAGATATTTGCGTTAACAGGTGGACCTAATGAAGTGGCCGGTAAGCGAAAAGTAGAAAGTGGTCACAAGCGCTACACCTGAGGTACCACCCCATGTTTTTCAAGCATGTCTCAGTTTTTTTTTCCTTCTCCATCAGGTATGTAAGTTTGTATTTGTATCAGTTAAATGAATTTGCGTACACTAAAAGTTTTCAGTGTCTCAGATTTAGCTATAACCTTACAGTTTATTTCATCTCATTTTATTATAATCCTGTTCATACAAACAAGATGCTACTAACAAATTAACTACTGTTATTCTGCGTCATAACATATCTACCAAACGGTATAGTATCTGGTGATATTATTCTATAAATATTGTTTAATTAGGTAATTTCACTCTACTTCTAGTTTAGCAGGTAGTCTTTAATTTTAACAACAACAGCAACATTAACATGCTCCTTCTGTGCACCACTAGGAATCCTTTTATTGCATTTTAATTTTTAGTTTATTTATTTATTTATTTTAGTCTTACCTTATTGTAGGCTGGGAATTGGTTTTTGTAAAACACTTTGTAACTTGCGTGTAAAAAGTGCTATATAAAGCAACTGGTCTCATTACTTGCTTTGAAACACTACACGTTTGCATTGAATAATTTTTAGCCTGCAGTTGGCACCAGAAATAACGTGGAAGGATCAAGGCAGTGATGAGGAACTTGATTTTATTAACAGGGAAAAACACATAATAAAAGCTATGTTGTATTCAGATGTTGTGTTTATAATTTGTAAAAAATTACATCCTACAATTCTGGTTAGAATTAAGTTAAACCTCCTGTAATCTAAAACAGTATCTGTCAGTTTGCTGTTATTGCTGTGTGTTATTTTGCAAAGTTCGCTTTCTAACCATGATTTGCGATCATCACAGCAGGCTAACCCAGAAGCACGCAGGCTGCTCGCTGGATAGATCACATTAGAACTTCACTGCTATAGCTCTGTAAAGCCATGCTAAAACTGGAGTAATACAATCAATCAATCAGTCATCTCCTGACTTCACAGCACAGGAGAGCTCTGCTGGAATGCTGCTAAGCTGCAGATGTACCAGCCAAATTACTCCAGAGGGGAATTACCAGGCCATAAATCCAGACGTCAGGTGGATGGTTGTAGCCTATTTCACGGTAAAAAAAAAAAAAAAAAAAAAAAAAAAAGAAAAGAAAAAAAAATCATTGCAACTTGTTTTCACAACTCCATAAAAACGTCTTGCTGTGCAGGGCTCAAACTTATTTTGGCCGACAGATCTAAACATGTTTGCATCCAAACGTGGCCTCAGATGATAGGAACTTTAATCATCAGAATTTGCTGTCGTTCACCATGTCCTGACAGGCTCTTTAAAATGAATGATCTGCAACGTGACAAACAGAGCAGCTAATAACCATCTCATGCTCATTCATAATCTTCTGTAAATCTGGGGTTTGGTGCAGCCTGCAGGCTTTACCTTCCTATAGATACAGGCTTAGTTATTACATGATGTAAAAGGCCCATTCAGACTAAACATCTCCATCCTCAAGTGTTAAACATCCATCATCATTATGTGTTTGTTAGTGAATCTAATTGGTTTTTAGGAAAAACACATGATCCTTTCACCTATTTCAATTGTGCAGTTCTCATGTAAGTAGCAGGCAAACAACAGGCATACAGTCTAGTCAACACCACACAGTAACCACTGGCAACAGATTGTTGGCAGGTACTGGGCTTCATTATTGCTAATTAAGATGTATAAATATGCTGTCTGGCACTTTCCATCAAACTCAAAAAGTGCCAAGGTAGACAAGGTGAGGGCACGAGTACTGGTAGTGATGTTGCAGTGTGTACTCTGTGGGCACACTTCAGCTCAGCTGGCATACATCTGACTGATGCCTTCATGTGCCAGCAGCTAAACAAGCCCGGGTTTGAGGGGAGAGTGTTGCACATTTTGGGCTGAGCTAAGCAAAGTCTGCCAATGTCTTAGAGTGTCTGGCTTCATGGTGCCTCATACAGAGCACCTTGTTGAGCCGCGTTGCCCGGTCTTCTTACAGATGATGGCAGTGGACAGTTTACAAAAGGAGGCATGGCCAAGAGGATGTGACATCACAGCACACCAGCGTGATAGTGAGTTCTAACCTGTTACATAAGTAAACCACAACTCAGTCTGCTTATTGATTTTAGGCTTAGTTAGACATTTTAGAGAATTAACATTGGTTTTGCCTGCCACCACTTTCAATTTAGTTTGACGTCATTGGTTGCATGTCATTGCTATGTAAAGCAACCGTTTTTTTAAAGTTTGAAAAACATTGCAGTATTGTGGAATAGTTAAAGAGCTAGGTAAGAGTGCTTTCCAAAATAATGCCGTGGAGAGTTGTTGTGTATTAATTAAGGTCATACATGTAATGTAATCAGAGAAAAAAACAACCACAATCAATATTAGATCTGACCTTTGTGCCTTTTAATTAGCACCAGGTCTCGTACCTATAGGTACTTACAGTTTTGGCAAAAAGGTGGATCTATGTGATTACCAAGAGGCAACCTCAGGGACTGAGAAATGAACCACATTCTAACAGCCTGTTACAAAACTGTTTTGCTCTAAATAGCTATTTTTTTTCTCTTCGTGACAGCTGTACAGGCTTAAAGTCATGCATCTTTGGGGGCATGGCTGCTTTGGCTTCATGTCATATCATGACAAATTGTTTATAATTCTTTTAAATAGATAGCAACACCTTGCTAAGTCTTGCTCATAAACATTCTTCCTGCTTTACCTTATGGGAAAAGTTTTCAGATACTTTTGTAGAATAGATAGGAAGTTTTTGGTTTTGGTCACAAGTCAGCCATTAGCTCACCGCTTCAACTTTCTTGGATGAGAAAGAGCCCCAAGTTTGCAGTGCTTTTTTTTTGAGGATATATAATGCATAAATAATACCAGGAACCACCAGGGAAGAGCGGAGACCAAAACTAAAAATAATTTATTATGTGTGTTCCCTTTGTTTTGATTATTCCAGAAAGTGTAAGGCTATATACACTGCTTATTCAAATCGCTCCATCCATCCATCCATTTTCTTAACTTCTTATACAATTTATGGGTGTGGGTGGGGCTGGTTCCTATCCCAGCTGCTATTGGGCAAAAGGGGGAATACATCCTAGACAGGTCACCTGGTTTTTAATTCTGTTTCGTTTGTATATTCACTTTTCATTTAAGATGTGCAGTTTATGGTTAATATAGAGTTTTGTTTTTTTTTTAAGTCAGAACAAAAAAAAAAACATACCCTCTAGCTTTAGTTCAGTAAGGCTTCCCTAACACTGTTACTGTCAGTGATTCTTGGGTTTCTACCCTTTTTTTCTTAGTTTGAGAATGTGTTCTTAGCAGGCAGGCAGCTCCCAGGTGTGAATGCAAATACATGTAACCTTGCCTCATCCTACACATACCACAGTGGGCTTTTTCTCTCAAATGAGTTCTCATAGCTTGAATGCAGAGATTAATATTTTGCAATATCCAGTGGCTGATAAGATTTTTTTTTTTTATGAGTTAGTGGTATTATCCATGATCTTATATTTATTTTTATACAGGCTCAAATACTCGCAACACACAGTCCTGTAGTTCTGCCCTATTAATTCAGATTTTGGCTTGATTTTGGTGACTACTTTAATTCAACATGTGTGACAAGGACACTTCTGTAAATGAGGGTCACTGAGGAAAGCTTGTTATTCCTCCGCGGTGACTAATTAGGAAAAAAATAACAATTAGCCAACTGACCAATTAATAACAATCCTCTAATCTGCAAAAAGTGATCATCAGGAAAGATCTATTGATGTTTCTTTGCTGTGAAAAGAGAAGCTCCATGGGCATTCTGCACCAAACGAGATTTAAAAGGTATTTAATCTAATTAATCTGAGATAAATAAAGGTTTATGCTGTTAGAAAATTGCTCATAGAGAGGATTACAATACCATAACATACAAAGTAATAAGTTTTAATGAAAGGCATTGAAATGTCTGTCTCCAGCCTCATTCGCTCTGTCGAGTTTTCTCTCTTTTTTGTGATACACAGTAACTGTGAGCCACATTGTTGCAAGCATTTACCTTGCATACTCATATATACAGACATAACCTAATTTTAACATTTATTCTCAATTAATATGTGGTTATTTACATATGAGTTGACTGGCTGATGAAATGATACTAATCCTTAATTGTAGAAGCATGTTACTTCAGAGCCTCCGAGATGTCATGTGGCAGAGAAAACATTCAGATGAAAATCTTTGGAAACTCAACGACTGGCAAACTGTGTCCACGGATTCAAGTTCCTCACATTAGCTCCCCAGCATTGATGTAAACCCTGAAGATGGCATCATCACTCACCAGCTAAAGTATATAGCTAATGTATTTTACATTTTTGGGGGGATAGTCAAAGAATCTTTGAATGGGTCTATAGAGTAAAGCAGTGATTGCATGGTTTACCAGTCCATGCACTCGGTTTATCAATTTGAGTTTAGCAAGATTTTCCTTTTTCCTACCACATGACCTCTCCATAGTTATAGATTACTGAGACATCTTTTTGTAATAACTGGCTTTACCTCTAAAATCATAATCCTAAAATGCAGCTTTTCAGCTGGCTTGTAACCAGCCAGATTTGCTTTTAAAATCAAGTCTTATATAAATTTTATGAGACACAAAACCAACATGGTAGTGTTTCGTAATCCTCACTGCATGCCTTCGAGCACACTAATCACAGTTTGTTTTTCAAATAAAACTTCACTGCAGATAATTGTGAAGCACTTCTCCAACCAACTCAGAGTGTGTGACCAACAGTGTACCCTCAGCCATATGGACTATCATCATTAGGACTGTGCATGTTCTTTTTCCAGCCTCCAGTATTATGGAATGTCTCCACTGTTTTTAAAGTGTCACATAGCTGTATGAAGACCTATCAAACCTTGGCTGGTGAGAAGCCTGCTAGCCTCTATGGACTCCTTTGTAGGGGGGTAAAACGCTTGCAATTTGCAAGTGAGATGAGTTGTCAAGCTTTGGAGACATGCAGGTGGCTCAATTTGTCTCCATGTTTTGATATTGCTGAAGCTGAGAGGATTGGCAAAGTGCTGGTAAAAACCTACAAGTCTTGGGTTCAGGAGGTGCTGCAATTAATTATGTTGCCCAAGTTTTGACACGCATAACATTATGCTGTCACTCCCTCGGAGAGATGACGCTGATGTCTTTATCCCATGAATGTAATTGCTGGCTATCTTTTACTCTTCACAACAACACCAAGAAAAAAAAATGGGCATGACATGTTTGATAAAACTTTGATCTGGCCCACATAAAACACTACTTAATGCATTGTGGAAACAGCAAAACTAAGGGCTTGACTTCTCTTAACTTCCATTTAATGCATTCATTTAACAGTTGTTAAGTCTGAGGAAAGACAAACAAATGAGATATTAACGTAATAATCCGTGACTTTTTATATAAATAAATGTCTGTTTAGTACCTCCCAGGCAGACCTACTATAAGAAAACCATGAATCAGACCTAAGCCTTGGTATGGCTTGAGTCTAAAGGCACAAAGGAAGTTAGATGTTTTTGGTTTTTACTTTAAAATGCCGAAAGCTGTTTATTTAGAAGAAACAAAAATACAGTAACTTGAGGTCATTTTATTAAAGCAAAAAAAAAAAAAACAATCTCAGGTTACAGTTTCTTATGGGGATTTGGTGTTTTTCTGTTTGGTAAAAGCTGAACTGTGGTGGTTCATTTTTCAGTCTATGAGGTTTGTTGGAGAAAATATTCATTTGAAGTCAGGAATTAGGTTTTGCACATATTTGATAATCGCATAATTAAGAAAATGATGATTAATTGGCACTCTAGTTAGCACAAACTCTTATGTTTAATGTTAACTGTTGACATTTGTGTAAGAATATAGAAAATTCTGTACAGCAAAGTACTGTTCTTTGGTAATATAGTTGTATACTGTTCATTTTAATGCCTTTGAGGAACAAAGTATTTCATTTTCAGTTAAGTTAGACTTGAATCTCACTCTGTTGCTTGAATAACTCATCTATGCAACAGCGTACCGCATCAAGTCCTACTACTTCCGTAGACCTTAGCAGCCAGAGGATGAGGTGGCTCAGATTACAAAGAAAGAATGGGAATGTTGAAGTTTAAGTCATTAATTTAGACGTATTATAATTGTCGTGTCAGTAACATTGTGTTTAGACTTTGATTGTTGTTGAAGTTTGAAGCTGTTTGTTTGTGTAGCTGAAAACTGTGATAAGATTTCTCTAGTAAAGGGTCACCATGACTACGACTCCTGTAGCAATTAATCACGTCTGGCCAGCGTTCATCTTCAGAATGTTTGTTAAAATATGGAATAAAGCAGCTTTCCCAAAATCATGTGAAGCAATGAGTAAGTTCTGGAAAAAAAAAGATACTGAATTCAGGGTACATGGACGACAACTATCTCTCTCTCTCTCTCTCTATCTATCTCTCTCTTTCTCTCTATCTATCTCTCTCTTTCTCTCTATCTATCTATCTATCTATCTATCTATCTATCTATCTATCTATCTATCTATCTATCTATCTATCTATCTATATATGTATATAGATAGATAGATAGATAGATAGATAGATAGATAGATATTTTGCTTTAAGATTATTTTAATAGCATCCTGCATTTGATGTCATTGTATTCAACATGATTAGCATGAGATGGAGGTGTTTTGGGAAGACAGCAGTGGTAGAGAAGTTGTTAGGCTAGGTGGTGGTTCGTCTGGGGGTATGAATTTGGAAAATGCAGTTCCCTCTCTTCGAGCAGTGAACCAGAACCAAGTGGAGTGAGGCTGGCGGGCCACAAGAGCACCATTGTTCTTCACATTAATCAAACTGAGGAAGGGCAGGTAGCATTTCCCCAGCCCACCCTACATGCACACCCTGCCAACCTCCATGAATGGACTGCTTTTTTAGCTGGCAGCGATTGGCCATCGGAGCTCCGAGAGGATGTGTGTCTGTTTAATTAGTGTGATGAGCTCAGCGGAGTTTATGTGCAGTGTCGGACAGCAGGTATTAACCCCTCGAGTTTGACCCTGTGAGGGGGGCGGCCGACCTCAATCTTGACATCTCTTTCTTTCCACTGTTCTCGCTTTCCTTCTCTTCATTAGAAAAAGGCAGATTAGACATGTGGAAAGGCAATGTAGAAGAGGGGGAGACTGGCCTCAACCTCAGCCTCCATTTTTTTTTTTTTTTTTTAAGCAGTCCCTCTTTGTGGACTCGCACTCAGATGAGGAGAATAATTACTGCTATGATACTTCTAATGATGTTGTCATTAGGATGCTGAATTGTGGACTGCTGCAAAGCTGCTTGCTTTGAACACATGGAGCTTTCCAGAATTTTAAAAGCTTATTACTCTAATGGTATATATTGATACAAACATATGCTTGTCATAATTTATTTCAGGAGTTGAGGTGCAAAAGAAACTGTCACCCGCGTGATTTAAACAGTCTCACATTTATTAAAACAAACCCCTAAGACAAAGATCTTATCAGGATAGTGAAAGACATATTTAAAACCATAATTAGAGCTGTGGTCTCCTTCTCTCTGTACCATAAACAGATTTATAAAAGACACATAGATCATTCACTGGCAGCTGCCTTACATACATGCTGGATGAGAGAGTGCAATGTGTTAACATCACCCAGGGGCACTGTTTTCTAATTCATTTAACCACAACAGTGTTTTTCTAAAAGCTTCAGCTGGCAATTAAAAACCATGAAAAGATACGAAAACATTCTTACCATGCCAGATGCACTTTCCACAAAGGTAAAACAACCACTTCAGGCACAATCAAAGCTTAGGATATCACCCTTTATCGGATTATGCACTTTATTAGTTCAGTGGAACAAACACAAGCACTTGAGGGGCATCTACTTTAGGATTACAATGCCTCCTTTGCTCACAGATGGTTAGTTTATACAAGGGCAATTAATTAGTTGAACTGTTTTCTGTCTTTCTCATAATCTGACTAATTGTCCAGAGAAAGTGACACGGTCCATGCAGGAGCACACGCCGAAAAGTTAAAGGGCACTTGGAGGGCACTTCAACTGATGAGTTATGGTAATGATTTAGGAAACAAGTTTGAATTAATTCCATAAATGGCTAATTTGTTAAACCATCTGGCAATCATTTAAAAGCTTTTAGCTCAGTCCAGCTAGGGATTTTTATAGGATTACAGCATAAGGACATCCTATAAGCACATTATGCAAGCAACTACAGTGCATGGCAGAGTGAGAGGTAAAGAAAGAGGTCATTTTTTAAATAAACTGTTCCCAATCTGTAGTCAAATCGACTTTAAATAAATAAATGCTTTTTCTTACTGATAAACATAGGCTGTTCATTTTTATTTCACCAGAGCAAGCTAAAACTGAATCCCAGTTTTTTTTTTTTTAAAGGGTATGTAAGACTCGGGGTTGTATTTATTAATATCACCCTTGGTACTAAGGGAGTGAGGAACAAAGAGCTGGAGTCACAGCATGTCAGCTCTCTAAAAGGCGGTGTTTGCTGCACCCCCTCTGAAAACACTTTATTAATTGGATTTAGATATTTGCAAAATGATCTATTTAATGGGATTACCACTCGTATAATGATCTTATTTATGAGGGAAGCAATCCAAGCTTTGAGGCAGGCTGATAATGCATTTCCAGCTCTTTGGCAGTTAATGTTGTGTTACAAGGGAAGATAAAGTTGAAGTCCCATTGTAAATGAATAGGTAAGTTAGCCCAGTGAAATGGAGCTGGTGTGGTGGCAGGTCAGACGGGCTTGAGTAGCTGCACTCGCATTCCAGAGCCCTGTCTGGACTGTAGGCTCAGTCCTGCTGAACTCCTTACAAGTTCAAGGCAGACGTAAAGAGCGAAGGAGGAGGGATGGAGACAGATAGAGTCCCCCCCTCCTTACCTCAGCAGCATAATGGCCCTTTCTTACATCTTTATCCACTTCAATATCTCGCTGAAGCTTTTACAGACCCTGTTTCCACTTAAATGCCTGAAGGTAATGTCCTACCTTTTCCTCTGCTCTCCTCTCCATGCCAGGAAAATTGATTTAATCTTGTCAACAACAGTACTGGTATCAGACACTGTGCATGCATATATACTGTATATTTTGGACAAAATATCACAAAGAGAATATTTGCAGTTGTTTATTGTGGCTCTTTAAATGGATGTTTCGTGTTTGCCAAGACATTTAAGCTGTTGGATGATTTCCCTCATGGAGGTTTTAGCTTCGTTTGTATCTTTTCATGTAGTGTTGAGCCACTAATGCAGAAAAAAAGTGTATATGTAAATGCTCCTCTTTTCTGCAGAGCTCACAGACTTTAAAACATTACCATTTCAATATAACACTTGATTTATATGTGCTTAAAAAAATAGGTTATAATCTTTTACTTTAAAAGGATGTATTCTCAAATGAGATTATGTTAATAGACTGTAATTTGCATAAAACGGGTGGAAATATTAAACCAGATTAAAAATTCAGAATATTTAAGAGTTTTATCCATGCTGTTAGTCAACAAATATATTCATTTTCCTGGAGAATATTAGAGCCTAAATGTGACATTGTAAAAAAAAAACACAAACACACACACAAACACACACACAGTAGTAATAATTCCTCTAGTGACTTTGCTTACTTATTTACTACTAAATAACTGTGACTTACAGGAACGTCTCCTGTGAGGTAAACTATTACTTTATGTGTCCCATTTGTGCTGTTCAGCCTAGTGTGATTTTAGGGTCTTTTGAGCATTAGTCTCAGATGAAGGCTGAGGCACAATGTGAGGCTTGCGACAAAGAGTGCCCCTACAGGCCTCCATTCAAGACATTAATCTGCAAACAAGTGTCTTTTTTGTGTCTCGGAGTCTTATTTTCATCGCCATCAATTTAGTACATAGATTGAAAGTGATTCAGGTTGTGCTCTCAAGTTCCACACTCTACAGCCCCCCCTTCCACCCAGATTTGATTTCCTCAGAGGGTCAGCTGGCCTTTTTTTTTTTTTAAACTGTAAACATAGATTTAAATACTAACCCTACAACCCTAACTCCCAATTGTAATAATACATACTGCAGTAACATACTGTGTATGTGAATAATGCAGCCTGATGTAGTGTATATAGCCTTATATAGATCATATAAAAATTGAATTCCTTTGGAATTACATAACAAAAACCACAAATAAACAAAAAGAATCATAATAAATTAAGACATTCAGAATTTGCAATTAACATAATAAATAATAAAATAATAATAATTAAATAAATAAAATGATAATACTAAAATGGTAATTTAAGTATTATTTGGTATATTTAAATATAGAAACACACACTTTTTTTTGTATGTTGTGAGTTGTATGTACGATGTACAATGTGCAGTATGTGTCTTAAAAATACTCATATAATAAAATGCATGTATATACCAACCCATCACCCAATACACACATACATGTCAATATTGTGCTTTCAAATATATCCTTTGAAACAATCTAATATGTAAGAATTAGAAAGGACAGTAAGGCAGTCTTTTAATTCAAATAAAAATTATCCTCTAAGAACCTATTAGTTGGCCATATAAAAAAAATTCAGCATTCCTCTCACCACATTTTTAATGGTGTATTGATAATGAATAGCCATTTTGGAATTAATGGACTATTATTCAAGTGTCTTTTTAATATTAGCTCAGTATTGTATTGCCCTAGGAACATCACATTAACAATGATCAGCAGCAATTTTAGGTTTTTAAGCTTCGTGTTCTGCATAAAAACTCTGCACCTTCATATATCCCATGAAGATTCACATGTAATAAATCCTAACAGTGTTAAATGATAAATTTTTACTTGAGTGCCTTCATTTGTTTCACTTCTTCTTGTACACTTGTAGTGGGGAAATAAAACAACAAAAAAACAAGCCACAAACACTTGATAACCTTAAGTGACTTCTGTGAGCCCACCCCTGCAGTGAATAAAATATGAAACAGCACTGCAGCCCTTATTTGTCATGTACTGCACACTGCCCCTTGTGGTGTACTACAAACTGAGATTGAGATTGTGACTTGGCAGCAAGATCCTCTCTTTGCCCTGAGGCTTACACATTTGTACACTCATTTATTTATTGGTTTATTTGAATAGCTTTGCTATTGTGAACTTTGGATACGTTTTTATTTTCATTTTGTCTCGCTACAATACAGTCCAGAGTGATATTTCTTCCATCTGGCAATGGCCGTTTCTGTGACAGCTTTCTCTGGTTTATGGTTTAGAGTTAAAATTATCTTTACAATATGTTATGCAGAAGAATCCTTCTCATAATAGCTGGGTCAGTAAGACCCCGTATTAAATTAGTGTAAAAACCTGACATCCCTTTTCCGCCTCATTGTAAATTTGTGAAGCTTTAATCAACTACACCTCTTCTTTATCAAGGAGTTATTACTTTCTAAATAATTGCTCAATGGGTTGCCCTCAATGTATTTATGAAAGCTGCCTATCTAACCTGTACTCAGTTTCTTTAATTGAAGCAAACATATTTGCTGTATTTTGTGCGTTTTGATGTTCCAATTTTCTTGATATAGATTTATGATGTGTCAGCGGCTGAGGTCACTGCCCTATTAGAGATTTATGAAATGCCCACGAGGCACTATTATTTGAGCCCAATAAATCATGCCAGCCATTTTTATTTTACTAGATGTGCTATAAGCCTGATCAAATGCATTTATGCGATATGGAGTGTTTTTATTTAAGATGATTCCAGGGCATCTGCTTGGAAGGCAGCACAACATTTGTCAGTGCAAAGATGATGTTCATTTTGAGTTCAACTCGTTTATTCACAAAGCATTTATGTTTCTGTATCTTTTGTACTCACTATGGTGGTAGCCATCTGAGAAGTCTCTAATGATCCAGCTGCTGTAATCCCCATAGGCCCTAAAGCCTTTTTATTTCAAATGTGGCTACATAAGATCTCATCTATTGTAAAGTAGAGCATTGTCCAAACATCCTGCTGGCAGTTTTCCTAAACGCTGCTGAATAGAAACATCCAAATGTAGAGAAGTGCTGCGCTTCCTCACAGAAAAACCAAAGTAGCGCAAATTAAGTGGAACTCCAAGTGAGGCATGTGTCTCAGAAAGGTTCAGGTTGTAGTCTTAAGGTGACGGGGGTTGAAGATGAGAGGTGCAAAGGATGTGGATCAGTTTTTTTTTTTTTTTATGACTTCCACAGGCTTATAATGTAGGTTCTTTTCATTGGGAGCGGTGGGCGTAAGTGTTGTGTTCTGGTGGGCAGAGACAGTTAATGTCCCAGATCTACAGTATGAATAAAGTCATATTGTGAAGTGTGTGGGCTGATATGCTTGGCAGTCAACCCTGACAAGTAGATTAGCTCTTACTGGGCCACCTCTGAATGGCATGCACACGACTCAAGCGTTTCCAGTCACGGCGCTACATATCAAACATCTAACGCCCAGCAACACAGATGAAAGCACATCAAAACATGAAAAAAAAAAACCTGCTCTATGTTATGTGGCTTCTCCACAGCTGCAATGGTTAACAGGAGTCAAAAATTGGCATGTCTAAAAAGTGGGATAATGATTATAAATGTGACAGGCTGAAAACTAATTACAATTGTCTCACTGTGTTTTCCAATAATGCCTCTAACATTTCTATAAAACTCATTTAAATCTTCCACAAGTCCAAAATTCAGTCTTGCTCTAAAGCCATTTGGCACATTTTTCTTCAGTTTACATTTAGAGAGGATTAGCTGAAGAGCTGAAAATAATCATGCCAGATGTCTGCTGCAGACTACCTCCCCAGTGGGCATTTGATTTTATTGAGTTTTTATCAAATCTTAAGTGAATACACTCTGGGATCCTCATAAAGCATGGCCTCATGTTGTGAAGTCATGTACACAAACTGAATATCATGTCACATTTTACAATAACAGTAAAAAAACTAAACAAAAAAAAACTCAAACACGCCCTTTGCTCATATGAATGTGTGAGGAGGAGTTCAAACAGTCAGCATCGGTCTGTTTATAGCCAAGTTAAACAGACAGCACATAGCTTAACTGGGCAGACTGGTGGAACAAACAGCATTATAAATAAGCCAAATTCAATGACAGGTTTAAACACTAAACCACATCTGTACACTTTATAAAAAGGCATGGTAAATGTCACTGTCTTTGAAATGTGTCTGAAAAATCAGCTGCCACTCACACCGATTCATTAAAGTCACAGAGATGATGAACAAATGGAATTAAGGGTTATGAAAATTGTTTCTGGATTTGTGTCTTTTTGGTGTTGCGAAGGAGCAGAAAATGGAAATAATCAAATTATTAAAAATTTGAAAAATAAATCAGGGGGTAATGGCAGACGTCATTTGCCGTGGCCTGTCCTAGATATTTCGTGGTCCTCTGAGACTGGGCCAGTGTTTGTTGGATTTGTTTTTTAACTTTAATGAGCTCTTCTGGAATGCAGTGTCTCCCACATGTCTTGCGGAGGGCGGGGCCTTCTTATTGCTGCCACATGTTGTGCTCCTAGTGACTCTTCCAGGCTTGTGTGGTCAGCCAGTTCAAAGAGCCCAGGCTCATTTGTTATACAACTTTATGTAACAACAAGCTGATGCTTCAGTGTGTCTGAAGAGGCAACAAAGGAATGCCGCCTTCTCTCTTTCTTTGTCCTAACTGGCTCTGCCCAGAGAGACTTTCAGATCATCTGTTTTTCTAATTAGCATGTTTTGTGGACAATATGGGGTATTGTGCTGCAACGTGCTGCAGAAATCCTTTATTTGAGCTTGTTCAAGCGTTTGAACTCTGACAGTAATGTTTGTTGGATGGCTGTGGTGAACGGTAGTAGTCGATCACTGTCACTGGCGGAGTGGTGCACCGTGCCACATATGGCAACAATCTGACATGGTAGTCCAGTTGAGGTTATGTGTGACTAGGTGTGGGCCTGTGGATCAAACTGACTCTATCAATTCTTCTGGAGTCAGCTGCAGATTCACTGCTGGTGGCTGACAGGATATCTCAGCAGGAGCACAAACTTGAGCCTCCATGAATTCCCTTCTTGCAGTTTAAAGTAATATTTTCCCTTATGAAAGACGGTGGAAAGATAAGATACATGTCAATTGAGCTTTCTGCTGTAATTCTGCAGCATTAACAACAGCTCCAAACTGGCTCTCTGCTACTTAGACTGTAATCAAACCCATATTCATTTGTTAAAGTGAGGAAAATTGCAGAGGGTCTTGACCACCCTTTGTGCAAATAACCTGTTTTTCCTTTTTCACACATGAATTCCCCAGGGATGTTTTCAGCTTCACTAGACTGGCATGTCTTCAGGGACCAGGTCCACTGCATGTGCTGGCTAGTAGGCCATTTGCAATAATCTCCTTTTTACCGTTTAGAGGCTAATTATGTAACATTACACCTGCCTCCCTGAGCCTTGGCTCTGGCATAGTGCAGAATGAGTTGCTTTTTTTTTTTTGCTCCCCACTACTCATAGGGGTGGTTAGAGTTTCTTAATGAGATTAGCCCAAAGCTGAAATCTGCTTTGTGTCCCCTTGCTATATGGCAAGATAGTGGATCAGAAGAATCAAAGCTAAGAGGGGGGAATCATTGGAAGATGCAGGCAGCCGACCTCGTTTCTGTCTCCCCACCAACCCCCCTGCGTGTGACTTGGACGGGATTCGTCGCTATCACACATGACATTGTGTGCAAGCTTTGCATAGGAAATATCTTTGTCTCACTGTGATGTTTGCTTGCTTCAGTGTTTTCGTGCTTTTCCTTTATCTTGCTGTCCAGTTTCTGTTTGCTATTGGATCAAACTTCTCAGTAGTAATTTTCAGAATTGAGGACAGATGGGTTGAATATTGAACAAAATTTTTAAAAAGAGCTTTTCCACCAGTCTGGGATATAAACTTGTCTAGTTGTGGTTGCTCTCGTACTGTATTTTTGTCTTTCATTAACTCAAAATATCTTCTATTTTACAACAAACTTCTAAGGCCAAGCCTAAACTCTTTTTTGTCAGGGACACCATAATGTGCAAGACAGAGTTTTATAAAGTCAGAACAACACCACCCACTGCAGCCCATCTACAATGCGAGCCTTTCTTCCTCTAATTTATTGGGACCCTAATGTCCTTGTGACTTTTAACTCAGACAAAAGATGAAAAACCAACAGTGGAGCCCGGACAGAATAACACACACACACACACACACTCACTCATACACATACTGTACACACACACACACACACACACACACACACACACACACGTAGGCGTGCACTCTTGTACACACAGCAATGCATGCGAACATGCAAACAACTTCAGCTCAGAATTCCCAGAGTGAAAGCAAATTCTCACTGAGCGCTGTGAGAGATAACATGTAAATATTTTGCCCACTTGCTTAAAATATGATGTTGATTAAAAGAGTAAAGGTTAAGGTTAGAGAAGGGGCAAGGATTAGTAGTATGGACCGCATCTAGGGTTACCATAACAGCCTGG
This sequence comes from Heterochromis multidens, assembly GCA_015108495.1. Classification (NCBI taxonomy): domain Eukaryota; kingdom Metazoa; phylum Chordata; class Actinopteri; order Cichliformes; family Cichlidae; genus Heterochromis; species Heterochromis multidens. Next base: position 3,225 of record VUQS01028109.1, on the reverse strand, counting down.
CTGCTGGGACTAGTAATAACAACAGAAGTAATAATAATCACAGACTAATTGATTGAACCCTGCGGCTTCCTTGCAAGAGTCATATTTGTAAAGCTTAATGCCTCCACTATGGCAGCGAAAGTAATGCATCAGTTGTTAGAACTGCTTTCAAGTCGGTCTTATGACTACCTTTTTTTTTCAGCTATAAAATAAAGTACACTGCAATAAAATATTTGTCAAATACTTGACTTGAATTTTTACTTTGTCGTAGCTACCATTGTATTTACCTTATCTATAATTTGGTACCAAGGATTCTGGTTTCTCTGCATGAGATCCTATCATTGCATTGTAGTTTGTTGAATTCACAAAGAAGCCTAGAAGCCCTGAAGGTATATACTGCTACAGAGAGCTATTTGCTCTGCGTCAGCGGAGTATCCTGTCATGGAGAGAAAATCCCGTTTGAAGTATGGCCCCCGTCTTTCACAGTGACGATAATGCTCCTGGCTTTATCATGTCCTCCGTGCAAAGCCCATGTCTTCTCTTTTGTCCGGCTCCCTCTCCCCCACTCCTGCACACCCCCTGGCTTTCCTCTTTTGTGTCACTCTCTGTTACATTGCTACCCATTCACTGTGTGGAGAACCGGTCCAAACCTTATCCCCCCCACCCCCAGGCATGCTGGGAAGTGTAGTCTCTGGATTTTTTGGGGTGTTTTTCTAGACCATTAGTGGTCCAGTGCAGTTTACATTGCAAGCAAAAATTTAAAAAAATACTATGACAAATTTGTTACTTTTTTAATAATAAATGCTTCATGAAGGAAGACTTTAATTTTTTGTAAATATTGAATAAATATATGTCTTTTTATTTTATTTATAAGGTTTTATGGTTGAATAAATTCTAAGGTAAATACTTAGCATTTTAAATTAGATATATTATTAGTATTCATTCTGCTCTAGCTCTTCCTAAATCCACAGCTTAAATGCAAATGCACTGCAGTCTTTTCCATCCATGGCTTTGTTGGCCTCTCAGAAACCTTAAGCTGGTATCTTAAATAGGGGCCTCTCATGGCATATGCATGTGCAGTATCTTATCTGGTGAATATCACAATCATTCTCTAGGACATCAAATATTTAAACAGTCCATACAAACAAGAGACAGGAGGGAGGGCATGGAAACAACCCTTTTGTGCGCCTTGTGCAAAAAACAATAAATGTGCAACCAGCCCTCAATATTTTCATATTCAATGACTTTGTATGATCCATATGATCCCGACATAAAGAGGGTCTGTGAACCCTCTCTCTTAAACTGTAGCAGGCATATATTACCAGGCTTAGAGCTTGGCAAGCTCCATATCCCAAAATAGATTTCAACAATACTCTATGAGGATGCATTAAATAAATCTCTGCTCAGCTAATCCGTGGAACAGTTCACATTTTTGAGAGAGACACTCCGGTAGGACAAAAGCACCGCTCTGCTCGCCGCGCCTTCATCTGGGGACAGACACACATAAAGAGAGATATTTAGAGAGAGAGGGGAGGGAATTGGGGGTGGGGGTTGTGGGGGGGAGAAATCCTCCACTAATGTGACAGAGAATTCTCCAAAAAAAAAAAAAATCATCATTGTGTGCTCTTGCACTGCAAAGCAGATTCTGTATCACTCCATAATTTTCTTTTTTTTTTTCTTGAGCAAGTGCAATAACTTAATCTTAAAGGCAAAACGTGGACATGAGGGCCATTTCGAAACATGTTGTAGATAAATGTTAATCACATTAGCATTTCCCAGACTTCCGTAAATCTCCATAAATAGCATGCTGAGGTTGATCCCTCTTTTTTGCCCATTGAGGCAAAATTACAGTTGATGAATTGCTTTTGCCATGCATGTAGGCTAATGAAAGCTTTGCTCCTGGGCCCTCCTTAACAAAGGCTCATAATTTTTCCACTTTCCACTAAAATAAGAACCTGTTCCACTTTTAATTAATAGTTTTACCCTCTCCTATTCAGGACTGTATGCATAGTTTCAAATTAATTTTTAGGTGAGGTTTAGTTATTAATACTGTAGAAACAAGCCCTTTTGTGCTAGAGTAACAGGGAGGTAATGTTAGCCTGCAGGTTTGTAAAAAATTTCCTCTCAAGTCACCAAACTGCTTAACACAGCTTATGACAGTGCTTTGAGACTGAAGTGTTTCATGACAGGTGGCTATTTCACTTGAAGTCAGCACATTTGCGCAGTGAGGTGCAGTGGAACAAAACATATAAGCACCTGAGATTAATTTACATAAACCAATACAAAAACAGGTATTAATAAAACTGTTTTTGAACCTGCATCAGGTGCACGGATTCATAACCTACCTTAATTGCTCTCAACAATTATAAATGGCTTTCCTTGTGTTTATATGTTGCTTAAACATGAGCTGGCTCTATTAATGGAAGTACATATTAGGTTAATAAAAAGCAATTAGCATGCATTAAGGTGCATGCCACACATACTTGGGTACTCAGACAGCTTGATATTTCAGAGACAAATGGTTTCATCTCGCCATATGTGGTTATTACTATCCCCAGACACATCTAAGTGTGGAGGCTTTGACATCAAACCCCCTCCATATCCTCTCACAGCTGTAATTTATTACTGTCATAATCACTTGTCTCCTTCTGAAAGGCAAAATATTTCTTTGTATAATGAACATATCTGGAAATATTGTGACATTCTGTCGCCCCTCCACTTTTAACTGCTTGTCTAAGTTGCCAAACGGCAATCCTGTCATTGTGTGTAAATCATTTCCTGTCATAATATTTAGAATGGCTCCCTTTGCGCGAGAGAATATCTGCAGCTTTTATGTGTTTCTTGATAATGACAGCAAATAGCACTTATATTCTTCGCTGCTGATAAGGAAGAAAAAAAAAGCAATAGAGAAGATTTTCTGGTGCAAATCCATTCCTTCTTTGTACCTGTGACTTAAGCTCAAAGGTGGGCGATCCATATGGCAATTTTGTATTTGTATTTCCAGGCTGTCAAAAAGAATCGGTCCTGACACGGTGCAGATGCAGCAAACCAAAGCGGTAGCTGCTCTTAAGCACTGTGGGTGATTTCATACCAATTAGTGCAAATCATGGAGTACTTAAGATTATTGCCTAGTGAGTTTAGCAACAGTTTGACACCTCCTTCGAAACTGACCCCTCTTAAGTTTATTTTTCCCAAAGGTTTTGGACTTCTCTGCAGAACGTAAAACTAATTTATCCAGGCTGGGAC
>VUQS01028108.1:0-14726 GCA_015108495.1 Heterochromis multidens | reverse complement strand
GTTACTGTTAAGTGGCTTAGCAAACAAAAAACATTCCTCTGAAAATGGCTAGGTACCAGAGCTGGATTGAAAATGTATGAAAAAGCAGCCAATGTCTAAAGAAAAACTTTGAAAGACCTTCAGAAAGCCTGAAGAATTATTGCTCAAGACCACTTTAAAAATGACAAGAAAGTCTGGCTTCTTGGAAGCAAAATATAAATAAATGAGGGGTGGCTCAAGACTTTTGCACATTACTATGTGTATGCAACTATGCTGGCTGGTTAATTTTTCTAATCAATAAGTGGGTTTGCCAGGGAAATAAGACAAAGCCTAAGAAAAAAAAAGACATATTTAGAGCAAAAGTCTTGACAGATAAGAACAGCATATTTTGTATGGAGATGTTACTGATAAAGGCTCTGCCTTCACATGCAGGAGTGATACAAGCCTAAAAACAAAAAGTGTCTGACAGTGAGCCAAAGTAAAGATATAGATGGTGCTCACAGCTTGGATCTGGGCTGCATCTCTTTCCTAGTAATGGCTCTGTCTCTGTGTGTGAAAAGGTTACCTAGAAACACACACACACACACACACACACACACACACATGCACACAAGGGCAAAGCGTTGCAGTCAATGATTCTAACTTTCCAGAAGTTAGGATAGACTAAAAGCTTCCTTTTTGTTTAAACATAAAAAATCATATTGCATTTGAGCATACAAGATTATTTTAAATAAGGGCATGAAGCCCATCTTCTCAGTTTGTTTCTCGACACATTTTGCACCATCACCATCATGCAAGAACTCTGAATTCTAACAAAACCATTATAGCAATGAAGAGTGTCACATTCTGCATCTTATTTGTAAATACACTAGTGATCTTTTTGATTTCCCAGCTGTTATTGTGACATTGGTGTACCTTTCTGTTATAGCCTGTAGAGGGCAGAGAGAGCTATAAAATCTCTGTTACATCTTTAAAGCCATTTGTTTAACATCTTACATCTTACTTCTTTTATTACATTTAGTCGCAGCTTCACCTGGCGTGCTAGTTTTTGTCTTTATTATCTGTATCTCCATAAAAAAATAATATTGTACATTGTATCAGGGTGAATTACTTTCGGATATAGGCCTGTTATGTGATCCATCTGAATATGATACATTATTTAAGCTACTTTAGCATTTTTTGCACATTTTATGTATGTTATTAAACTTATTTATCCAGCTTTTCTTTGCTATTTTAGTGAAGTAATTCCTGAACTTAATACTATAGAATCTTATTGCAGTGTTTGTTGGTTGTTGATTTTAGTGGATTTGGAAATATTTGGAGGTTTTATGCCCTTTTTTCAGTTAAAAAAAAGAAGAAATATATTTCTACCTATCATTAGCTTTAATTAGAAAAAATGTTTTCACGAATCCAGAAAAACAACACTGACTGACAAACACCCCTTTGCCCTTTTTTCTAAAGCTGTATGTGTGTGTGATTAGTCATGTGGCAAAAAGCCACTGCAGCTGCACAGAGACAATGGACAGTAGAGTGGAGACAAGAGGTGAGGCTGGCTGCTAGCACATTACCGTTCAGAGAGGTAGACCCGGTGCTGAGAGCTCTCCTCTGCCTGGGTGCCTTCTCCATCTGTGGGCCTACTGAATTTGACAGCTTCCTTCTCTCCTGTGCCTTTCGCTCCAGCTCTCGCACTCTACCTTGGGAACGACTGATGAAGTCTGGTCTAGACTTCTGCAACGCTTGCTGCCAAAACCACAAATACATTGCTCTTCTTGACAAAACATTTAAGCACAACCCTTGTTTCAAACTCCCCATGCACCTGAGCATACAGCTATGAGGCATGCCATGGAAAAACCCTAAAGCCAGTATAAATATGTCATTCATCTTTGTTGATATTAAAGTGTATTATGGTGATTTCTTTATATTGTTCTTTGATCCTTTATAAGGAAACACTGGCTAGTTTTGTCTTGTGAGTTCTCTAAAAGTAAAACAAAAACTCTTAGGAAATGGAAATTACTTATTGGAGAGAGAGAGAGAGAGAGAGAGAGAGAGAGAGAGACATCACTATATCTAAAGGGTCACACAAGCTTAACATGTCTACGTACTTTATGTACCTCTGGACTTGGCATTTTTATTTAGGTAATGTTTTATTGTTTTTTTAGCACAGAAAATGAACTCACCTGAAGAGAAACAGTTTCAGTTGGCCTTTCAGGGTCCAGACTCAGTGGAACAAATTCAGCATGAGGCCAGTTGAGGTGTTGGCTTTGATCAGGATGGGGCTTTGCACGTTCCCCCTCATCTGTCACTACCAAGGCAGAGGAAATCAAATAGTTTGTGTTTTCATTTACACCTGGCTTGGCTTTACATGCCTGACTGCAATGCACAGTTCCTCAACAGCCCCCTGGGTCTCCATGACATATTAATTACTGGCATGAACCAAATAGGCACAGTATGTAAAAGTCAAGGAATTTCACTGTATTGATATTGATTCAATCAAGGATGTATAGGTCTGGAAAAAAAAACAAAAAAACTGTTGAACCAGCAACAGTTTCACTTTATGGTAATAAAGATAAATGTTTTATACACTGAGAAATCATGAGTTTATATATTAGAGGAAGAGAGAAGTAATAATACCAGAATTTCCCTGGGGTGATGCAGTGGAATCCTTTTCAGAATCGCCATTTGGTTTTTTCTTCTTACTAAGTTGTCTTTGGAGTTTGATATTTGCTATGATCGCAGCTGCATTGAGGGCAATCACTTCCTCTGGAGACTGTTGGGAGTGGGGATCTGAAATCCAAGAGGGCTTTGATGTAACTGAAGAGTGAGTAAAACATTGACAGTGGCTGTTTCTGAGCTACCATTTGGCTTCAGTGCAGATTTTAGCACTGTATAATATCCTCCCTCATTTGGTGGTTGACTGTATCAAACGTTGAATTTAAATGATGTTGCCTAGGGCCTTGTAATTAATTGATGACACTCTTAATGAATGTGATTAAAGAATAATTAATAATTTCACACAGAGAAAAGACATCATGAATCAAGAAACACAGTAGCTCAGCAGAAGACTCCCCCATCTTATTACTTATTCACCTGGATATTCAGATTTTCCAAAAGATAGCTTCAGCTGACTCTTTTAACAACGGCACACTAAGGAGATTTAACTTTAAAGTTTGACATTTTGGAAAATACACTTATTTTCTTTCTTGCCAAGAATATTTGTGCATCGAATATAATGCTACAGGCAGAAGACAATTAGTTTATTTTAGCTTATTACTTGAAAGCAGAGGGCAACAGCCATCCTGCTCTGTCCAAAGATCCACCTCCCAGCACATCTATAGTTCACTAATTAATGTGTTTGATTTTCACACAGTCTCTCTGGTGCATCCAATACAACATCATACAGATCCAAGAGTAGAAAAAAAACTATTGGAAACTATGCACCAGTCTAAAGACAAAGCTTCTGGCTCATACAGATTACTTGTAACAACTCTGGCCTCATTATTTGAAACTGTAGTGGTTTTAAAATGAGTGTCCCCCAAATAGAGCACTGTGTAAAATTCTTGAGCCACCCCTCAATTATTTATATTTTGCTTCCAAGAAGCCAGACTTTCTTGTATTTGTTTTAAAGTGGTCTTGAGCAATAATTCTTCAGGCTTTCCGAAGGTCTTACAAAGTTTTTTTTTAGACATTGGCTGCTTTTTCATACATTTTCAATCCAGCTCTGGTACCTGACCATTTTCAGAGGAATGTTTTTTGTTTGCTAAGCCACTTAACAGTAACCTATGACTCACTGAAGCTTAAAAGATGCACCTAACTCAAGGAATAAACCAGTGTTGTGTCTACATATAACAGCCAACTTAGCAAAGAAACAATTTTAAATTCTATCTTTAGGCAGTTTGTTACTAGCAGCCTGTGGAGGCTCTGGCTTTCAGCCAGTGGTGCTGGGGATCTTGTCAAAATTGATGAAATTATGAATTCAGATTTTGAAGATTTTGATCCACAATACCAATACCATTTGGAAAGTGTCTCATTGGAAACAGCTTCATTTTTCAGCATGACAATGATCCCAAACACACTTCCAATGTAGTAAAAGCACAATTGGGTAGAGAAACACACAATGGAAAACTATCAGTCATGGACTGGCCTCCCCAGAGCCTGGACCTGGGGCTGGAGCCTATCCCAGCCGCCATAGGGCGAGAGGTGGGATACATGCTGGACTGGTTGCCAGTCTGTGGCAGGGCTAACCCAGAGAGACAGACAACCATTCACACCAGTGGCCAATTTAGAATCACCAATTAACCTAATCCCACAAAATGCATGTCTTTAGACTGTAGGAAGCCAGAGTACCCAGAGAGAAACCACACAGACACAGGGAGAACATGCAAACTCCACACAGAAAGGCTCTGGCCAGATGGTAGATTCAAACCCAGAACCTTCTTGCTGTGAGGCAACAGTGCTAACCACCACTCCTTTATGCTGCCCATGCGGCACGTTTCAATAATTCTCAGGATCCTTTTCCCATTTTACTACCAAACTATAAAGAAATGAAGGGTGACTCAAGACTCTTGCACAGTAATGTGGTTGTTAATACAGGTATAAAATTGTTTTTTAAAGAATTCCAGATGACTACACACACACACACACACACACACACACACACACACACACACACACATATATATGTATATATATACTGTATATATATACAGTATATATATATATATTTTTTAGTCCAATTTAAAAAATAGACTTCAGCCATCAGTTTCTTTTCAACATCAAATTGTCCTAAAGGACACTAAAATGTATTTTTTACAGGACACCTGCAGAATTCAAGAGAAAAAAAGATGAAGAAAGGAGGGAGGTCAGTTTGAACAACAGATATCGAGTGGAGCTTTACAAAAAGGTAAATCCATCCAAGTCTTTTTGTCAAAACAATCATAAATGAACCTATTAATTCTGACTAAACAGCAGTCACAGATCATTTTATTTTTCATTCTTGTGAAGATCTTGAAGATGTCAAATATTTCATATACAGTGCTTGAAAAATTTATTAGACTACCTGTCATGAAAACAAGAAAACACAAATATTTTAGACATCTGTCAAAAACCTGTTTAAAACTAAAAAAAATACAGAATTCACTGAACTGAATTTACATTTTTATACCCAAATTTGAGCCAGCACACTGGACTCCTCTGAGAAGTCAGAAATTAATCAAGCATAACATTCAAACACTAGAATTAAGTTTTCTGTTCAGGAATGCATGTAAATAACTGTAATGTGACATCTTAACCAAAAAAATAACAATTTGCTTTACTTTTTGTAAAACAGTAAATTTGAAAATTCATGCAACAATAATTATATTTTAGCATTAAAATATTATTTTGAATAAAGAGCTTCTGCATAATGGTGGATTAACCATTACAGATACACAAAAACTGGTTTGGGTAATTACCAATACTGTGAATTTAAGAGCAGCTGTGGCACAAACCTTACATTGGGTGGTGTAATAAATTTGTTAAAACTGTATGTCATGCTGAATGTTGGATATTTACTGTATACATGATGTTAAAGACACCACAGTAACATCAGATAGTGTTAATAAAGAAATGATTCACATCACACACTGTATAATGTACTGTATATAACAGAAAGTTAAAAAAATGGTAAATACAAGATGATCAGTTGATGAGACAAGTCCATCTAACATGAGCTGACTAATTCTTGTGTTCTAGTTGTCATCTCATAAAATGTAAGCACCAGATATACCTGATCTCCCTGAAGTTGCTACAAACACATATTTAGGTAGAAATTATGCACTGAGTCATCAAACCATTGAAAATGGAAAATAAGCAAATAACACCAAAACTACTTGTCACTGTCTTGCAGTTACCTGCCCAAGACACTGAACAGAACATTAATTGTATGTATGACCTGCAGGCGATTGAGCAAGTAATAACACACCTTTCCACTACAGCGCAATTAAACCTTGGAAAGAGTGAAACATTTTTGCAGTAATGGCAAATGCTTAAGGGTTTCTATGTTAATAATGCAGCCTTTTCTCTTTTCAGAATGATGCAGCTGTTGAAAATAATGAAGTAAAGTGGCCACAGAATCTATTATAATTAACTGAAAAAAAAATAGATTTGAGTAGGTCACATTAGGCTGGGTTTAAAGGACATTTATATGAAAATGTCAGGCGCCATATCAAATGGACAGCCTTTATTCTTTTCTCTTGTGGGCTTAATATCAAATTACAACAACAACAAAAAACCCCCACAGTACAGTAACTGATAAGGTTCTTCATCTGCTTTCAGAGGGGTCTGAGCAATGTTTTGGTCTTTTTGAAGTAGAAATTTACACTTTAATTATTTCATGATCCACCAGATATGCAGTGCTGTAATCAAAATCTATCTATAGGGATATAAATCTGTCTATAGGTATCTATAAATGTTTTATGTAATTTAAGGATTTTATTTTTAAATTGTTTTTTAGTGCACTGGTTGTTTGTAACTCTGGTGAGAAACAACAAAGAAGCTGCAAGCATGTAGGGATGTAGAAAGTTGTTTGCAAGAGTAAATGTAAGCTCTGCTTGTCTACAGAAAGGCCCACAACAGACTGACTACTTTAGGCTGCTGCATGATTAGTTAAGCTTTCCTTTGCAGTCAGAACAATATATTTATTTTTCCACTAGAGGGCGATGCTGCCTAAGTTTTCTATTTTCTTGCACTTCTGCTAAAGGTTATGTGAGAAAAACAGATCTTAAAAATACACTTCAGAGGCATTTTCGTCATGTTTAATGATTGCTAGCGAATGTTCTTTTTTTTCATTCTATGGTCAATAATTCTGACCTTCTAAAGAACTGAGTTTGATTTACTAGAAGAACTCTAGTCTCTCTTTCTCACCCTGCACCCCACACCCTGCCTCTCATTATGAAGAGAGACTGTGAACAGTCTCATTGTGCTGAGTGTATGAGCCCGTGTTCCTCGTGAAACAAAAGGCCCTTCAGTGGCAGAGAAATCCACAGCGCAGTGCCACCATTCAGCCGAGCCTGCAGACAGAGTGGGTGCCCACACACAGCTGCTCCTCCCACACTGCTGCGGTGGCAGATAACACAGGGAAGAAAGGGCTATGATGCCAGAAGATCCAGCAGGTCTTGAAAGAGGAGCTGGAAAGCTTAACAGTTTGGGTGGGTGAGAGGGTGGCAGGTACCAGGAATTAGTCCTGTTTCTGCACATGACCGCTATTCACATCCGAGGCTTGAGGAGCATGCTAGGGGACTTTTGTCTAGACCAGATTGATAGTCTGTGTATAGCCTTCATTCTGTCATATGTGTCAGCCATTTGAGTGTTTGTTTTCTTGTTGCAGAAACTGCTGGATCAAGTTCTTCAAAGGAGCAACAACTGACCATACGATTGACCGTAGATGAAGATGTTGAGAAAGGCTGTAGCACTGCATAACAGACTGATACAGTGAACTTTGCCCTTTGATAATATGAATTGAAATATAAAGTTATCTCATTATTACTCTAGAACCCTTCTCCTTCTGTTGATTAAAATTATATATTCTCATACAAAGTAAAAAAAAAAAAAAAGACATTTAACCTTAATACAATTTTATTGCACTTCCTAATCCAGCAAAATGTAGTAAGCAAAATCAGCATATCTCACTATGTGACCTTATCACAGGTAAATCCAATTATATATTTGTTAATTCTTTTACTGTTTTACTGTTGTTTCAAATCTGGGAAGGATGCCCTTCTTTGCTTGCTTAAGACAGACAGGTTAAATTGCTTGAAAAGCGAGCAGTGAACACACTTGGGGAGAGTCCTTATGGATTCTAGAAACATCTTCAAATCAGCAGTGCCTGCTGTTTAAATGACCTTTATATGCTCTGTCACTTGGTTGTCCTTTATTTCAAATAAAGGTTGTTGAAGGTTGAAAGTATGAAATCATGTCTGGACAGTCTGTTGTGGTTTTAATCAAATATCACACTCACAGATATGGTTTTGATTAACTTCTGAACTGGCTGTTTATGCAGTTTGTTGTCTTGTTTTCACTTGATTGCAAATTGCCTTTGTTTTGAGAATACTCCATGTAATTGGATGCAGAACAAATGTTTCACTGTAGCAGTGGTGTCTTCTGACGGTCACTTTCACATGATCTCATGTGATGTGAAGCAGTGATGTATGACAGAATCATCCATTATGCTTCACAGTCCCATCCAGGACAGTCTTCAACCGTCATCTTCATTTAACATCCAAAGCTGGAAGAAACCTGAAATGGGCTCTGCTATCATTCAGTGCCAGAGGGAGGAATGTGGCCTTTACTCAGTGGAAGCGCCCTGTTAATGGACAGTTCAACTGAATGGAGCCTTTGTCTCTGTCATTGTGTCATGATGAACCAAGCCTTGCCGTTGCAGATTTAGATTTGTGTGTTTTGATCCAGAGTGATGTGCAGTGAGTGAGCGGTGTTGCACAACAACATGATGATTCTGGGTAAAGAGATGTGTCAATATTTATTTTTAGAACAATAGACAACAGAGCAGAAGCTCTTTTCATTACTCTCAATTGTTACTTTCCTCATTTGTCTTGAGGTTTGTGTTCTTCCACAGTCCAGTTGTTTCATCCATTGTAATTTTCACTGCTATGTACAGAAAACAGATGGTTGCTAGTATATTTGTAAACCTATTTTCACGTCTGTGCAATTGCATGTGTGGGTGTATTTGGACAGTGGGAGTGTGCTAATAACAGCATTCATGGTGTATAAAGATAATTTGAGACTAGAAGGACACTTATGTACCATGGATGTTCTTTAAAGAAAATAATTGATGGTATGCATGGGGCTCTATTTAAAGACTTTATTTTACCCTTTTAGCTGAGTGTGTATGACTGCCTAAAGACTTTTTACTGTGCATCATGATTTAAAACATAGGCTTTATGGAATTCTTTATACTTCAACTGACTCTGGAAATGGATGAGGTGCAGTGACTTTACATTAAGCCTTAATGCTGGAAGCATGCTGGAGCCCTACCTGAAACGCTATAAAACCTGATGCAGCGCAGTGCAGAGTGCACATAGTGAAAAGCATAATTGAGCAGAGCGCTTTGGGTCTATCAGATGGCTTTCTGGTATTTTAAAATGTTAATGTGTTAAAATAAAACCACTTTTTGTGGCATATGCACGAGTGAGTACGTGTTTACAACGTCCTGCTTTCAGCTTAGTCTGACTGAATAACAACATGTAGTTGATCTACCTTATAACACCTGCCGGGGGGAGGATATAGTCAAATTTGCACTCAGTGTGGGCTGCTTCAGTACGTGTGTGTCTGTTAAGATCCCTGGGTAAAGCTAACCAAGAAATACCAGGAAAGAGGAATGAAATAACCTGATTTACCTTCAAAATAAAAGGCTGTAACAATGAAGACGCATGGAGCAGAGGCAGCGAAGGTAGATGAGTTTAAATACCTGGGGTCAACCATCCAAAGCAACGGACGGTGCACAAGAGAGGTGACGAAGAGAGAGGAAGCAGGGTGGAGTGGGTGGAGACACGTGTCAGGGGTGATTTGTGACAGAAGGATAGCACCAAGAGTGAAAGGGAAGGTTTACAAGATGGTAGTGAGGATTGGGAGTGACCAGGACTGACAAGATTAGAAATGAGTACATCAGTAGGACAGCTCAGATTGAGCGATTTGGAGACAAAGTTAGAGAGGTAAGGCTGAGATGGTTTGGAAATGTGCAGAGGAGGGTTAGCGGATATACTGGACAAAGGATACTGATGAATGTTGACAAAAGATGAATGTGGAGCTGCCAGACAGGAGGGAAAGAGGAAGAGCAGAAGATGCATGGATGTAGTGATGGAGGACATGCAGAGGGTTGGTGTGACAGAGGAAGATGCTAAGGAAAGGGTGCGATGGGGGCAGATGATCCGCAGTGGCGACCCCCTAAAGAGAGAAGCCGAAAGCAGAATTTCAAAATAAAACGCTATAATGTTGCTCAGTCTGTTCACTTTCCAGACTTATGCAAGAACAAATGCATACTTGGTTAAATTGGATTTCTGCAGGTTTTACTGTAGCTTTTTGTCTGCACAACAGTTGTGTTCAAAATAGTGAGTTTAAAAGGAAGCAAGGGAACTCTAATAATGAAAAATATTTTAAATTGGGCTGGTGTGGCTCCATCCACCTATCCATCCATCCATTTTCTTAACCCAGCTGTCCACCTTTGGACAGGTCGAAAGTCTATCACAGTTGCCCTAAATTATGTATTTATTCTCTGTCGAACTGTTGGCTTCTTGTTGAAAGCTGGGACCGGAAATTGCATCTTTTTTGCGTCTAACTTGACAGCCTAGTTGACTTTTTGCGCCCTGGCGGTGGCTTTAGGACCTCGCGGAGCGCTTTGTTGAAGCACATGGTCACTACTCATAAGACAACACTCCTCGCCAGTAATTGCTGTGGAATTGATGTCATTCCAGTGGGGCGACTGAAACAGTAGCGGCTCGTGCCTTTGTCAATATTTTCATCGCTCTCCACAGTTTTCACTTTAGCACGAGCGGCTTTTCACTTGGACATCTTTGAATGGGGGCGAAGTGAGTGGAATTGAATCAGCTGTCTTTGGGATTTCCTAAAGCACCGGTCATATACTTGATCATATTTCAGGAAGTCGTTTTCTTTGTGGGGAGGCTCTTGCATATCAGCTGTTGTTGGACTGTAACTGTATGATGGTTTCGCTGCAGTGAAAGACAGTTGGCTAGTCCCCCTCCACGCTTCAGCATCATGAACCCCGAGAGCCGGAGTGTGAAGTTTGTTATTTTGACAGCACTTCAGGCTTTAACTGTCACTTTGTCGGTGTGTGACAGAGTGCTCTCAAAATCTGTTAAAGGTAAGAAGTGAAAAGGGGACCTTGCCATATACTTCCAGGTAGGGTATATTGAAAGTCCGTGCGTAAAAGTAGCAGACAGATTGTTTTCCTAATTGTTTTATTACTGTGTTAATGTTACATTTAAACACGAAGAAAAATATTTATTTTTCTCAGTTTAAATGACGCTGTTGCATCTTTCAATGCTTTGTGTGCCTTGTGTATATGTGTTTTCTGATTCGTTCTGTTCTTCATTCATGTCTCCCTTTTGGCAGCGTGGGATACATGTTTTATGAAAGCATTTGTTAGTATCTACATCAGACCTACAGATATGTAACGCATGCTGGGGCGCAGTGATACATCTTCAAGTACACAAACTGGCTTAATTTATGCTTCGCTCTCATTCTTTCTATGTGTGAACAGCAGGACATGATTTTTCTTTCTTTCTTTCAAAGTCCACCCAGTGTGTACCTCAGAAAAGAGGAGCTGCTGTATAATTGATGATGCTGAAAGTCTCTTTGGTAATCAGTGGTAACACTTTAGGCGTTTTGCTGGTGCTTTTAAAAGCATACTTCAAGGCATTTTAAATATACTTCAGTTTTTCAATTCCAGGGTTACTCTAGTGTTAAATGTAAAATAAAAGCCTCATTGTTGATTTGAAGTTAATCAAATGAGAAGCTTTTATGAAGCCTGAATTATGTGTATCAGTTTCTAGCAACATGTGAAAAAGGGCTGCTCTAAGGAAATGTTCAAATGTGCAGTCAGATTGTTTTTTATATACTAGTATGTGCTTGTTTGTTTGTTTGTCTGGCATTGTGACTGCAAGCCTTTGGGCTCGTGTCATCTGAGTCACCAGCGTTCTACGCCCAAGGTGAGATTCAACAAGGATACCACACACAATAATTGAAACTGTGGTGAGTGGAGGAGCTGCATTTCAGTAACTTCTAAACACACTGGCAGTCACGACACTCACTGTATGAATCCTGGGAATTAATTACCAGCAAGGGCAAATGTGTAAAACTGGGATTGAAGTATAAGGAAGTTGTTCATTTATTCATCAACAGTTCATCGTCGTCAGACATTAGCCTTGATGTGATTCTCATGGGTTGAGGCTCATCGAAAACAATTATTGCCAGTTCATCTGGCTGTGAAAGTCTGAGACTGTCTGTATTGGCAGGATATTACCAGCTTTAGAGTAATTTGGGCTGATGGAGAGAGTTCTTGTTACGTCCTACAAAAAACTTTTCAGCCACAATTTTGGTGGTCCTTTAATCATTAAGACGTTTTTGACCACACAAAACAAGCAAGGTAAAGATGGTACATTTCACTTTCTAAACTAGAGTGAATTTTTTTCATATTTTCTTGGACAAATTATACACAAAATAATTTTTTGATCAATGAAAGTAATTAGTTGCAGCCTTATTTAATGTAAAGCATAATTAGTAAGGATAATTACTGCTCCTTTTTATGAGGCTCTACATCGTCTCAGGACTGTGGACTTTATTCAAATCTGAGGCTGCTGAAGCAGAAGGAGCAGCTCAATGCAATGTTGTGTTTGCATACATATTTAATGACACCCTTCCTTCAACTTTCATGTCGGTTTTCCTCCCTGTCTGTCTTATGCATGTTCCTGTCCTAGCTGGGCATCATTTGTGAATGATTTCCTCCC
The DNA here is from genome assembly GCA_015108495.1 of Heterochromis multidens. NCBI lineage: Eukaryota > Metazoa > Chordata > Actinopteri > Cichliformes > Cichlidae > Heterochromis > Heterochromis multidens. The sequence goes on along the minus strand of VUQS01028108.1, from coordinate 2,232 downwards.
CTTGGTTGACAGATTTTAGTGTCAGTGAGTATTTACGAGCCAGCTTTACTGCTTCAGCCAACATGACTGCCTCTGCCTTGAGCGCTGCATGCAGCTTGCGTGCTGCACCCTCAGACAAATGAAAGCTGAGCTGCAAATATATTTTTGGACTGTAGTAAAAAATTCCTTTAGCAAACAGTGTCCTTCCCTAGAGAGACATTATCACCATGATGTGACCCATCTCAAGTCTGAGGCATTTAGTATCTTCTCAGTATGAATGGATTCAGATCTTCCAGATGAGTTGTTCAGGATATTTAAGACTCAGGAGGCTGGTAAGAAGAACTGGCCGGTGTGTGGTTGTGCATCAAGACAGATTGATCAACCAGTCGCTGTTCCGCAGTGGGGATATTTGTATATAAGAGGGAAAATTTCTGGACTGTGCTCATGTGGCCTGACCGTACATGTGTTACATTAATTTCTTCAAATCTGCTATGGACTTATTTGACCTCTCCAACAAACGTTTAAAACATGAGCTGAAACCTGATCCTAGCTCTGGACTTTCTCGTTTGGCTTTCACACCCAGACAGGTCAGAGTTGAGCTCAGCATGTCATTCCCCGAGCCTGTTTTCTCTTGTCTGGTCAGAGGGGTCAGTTGGCTGAGATATCTTATGCCAGTGTCAAATCTGCCTGTGGTAAATGAAGTTCCACTCCATCAGTGTTTCACCCAAAAAATGCCATCACATGTTAATATATACAGTGCTGTATAAAAACAGAAATAAACAAATCACACTAGAGATTATCTTACAGTGGGATCACAGACGTATCAACGCCAATGAGGACTCGAAAATACTGTATGTTTATACACAGATAAAGATACTTCCTATGGGGAGATTCAAATGCATGAATATTGGGCAGGGGTGTAAAGTTGCCAACAGGCCATAGCTCACCCCACCTTGTGGCACCTATGCTCATTGTTAGCCAATTTGACCACACCTGTATTACAACTTAGCCTTTTTTCTATCACAACTATGCATATGTAAAGTTTGAAGACTTCATCTTGCACGGTTGTAATGCTAATGCTATTCCTACACTTGCCAGCCACTTTATTAGTTAGGGTTGGGCTCCCCTTTAGTCTTCAGAACTGCCTTAATTCTTGATGGCATAGCTTCAACAAGGTGTTGGAAACATTTCTCAGATTTTTGGTTCATATTGACATGATGGCATCACATAGTTGCTGCAGGTTTGTTGGCTACACATCCTGTTCCACCACATCTGAAAGGTTCCCTATTGGATTGAGATTTGGTGAGCCCCTACGAATTGTAGCCTCTCTTCCTATCTGAGAGGAGTGGCACCCGGTTTGGTCTTCTGCTGCTGTAGCCCATCTGCTTCAAGGTTTGATGTGTTATGCTTTCAGAGATGCTCTTCTGCACACCCTGATTGTCACAAGTGGTTATCTGTTGCCTTCCTATTCCTTCCTGTTGGCAGCCTGGCCATTCCCCACTGACCTCTAGCATCAACAAAGCATTTTCACTCAGAGAACTGCCGCTCTCTGGTTATTTTCTCTTTTTCAAACCATTCTCTGTATGTGCATCTGCTAGAGTTAATACTGGCTATAGGTAAATGGTAATACCAGTAATTTATTTGGTTGCATCGAGCATTAAATGCACTGAGCATTTCAGAAAATAGGGACCTGATGTAATTCCAGATGAACATACCACACTGTATATGTCAAGAGAAACATGCACGTTTGAGTAGAATTCATGTGTACTTTCAGTCATTGTCTTCCACTGAGGTTTGAGAACAGAATTTCTTCATCATCTAGCCACCTGCCAGATTTTACTTTCCTGTTCTGCCACAAAAAGAAGCAAGCTGCAATATGTTTCTTAATGGGCACACATGTTAACAGGAGCATGACAGGCTACCTCCTACCATGGCCAGTTTCTAACAAATTGGCTGCAGTGAAATTCTGCTGTTGCCGGTTGCTTTGTCTGTGTCTATCTGAGTTATGTTTCATAGGCGGAGCTATGATGTATTTTTAAGTGAAGCAGCGCAAGCCGCACATCAAAAGCCCAAGACAGTTTGAAGTACAACCTTGACCAGTCCAGGCTTGTTAAAAGTTTGGGTTGGTTATTTTTGGCTTTCATATACCCCCATAAAAATAGCAGCTCTTTTTTTTTTTTTTTTTTTTTTTTTTTTTTTTATTTTTTTTTTTTTTTTTTTTTTTTTTTTTTTTTTTATTGTAATTTGTTTTTT
>VUQS01028105.1:0-14573 GCA_015108495.1 Heterochromis multidens | reverse complement strand
AGGCTTAAAACTTTCCTTTTTGATAAAGCTTATAGTTAGGGTTGGATCAGGTGACCCTGAATCCTCCCTTAGTTACGCTGCAATAGGCCTAGGCTGCTGGGGGTTTCCCATGATACACTGAGCATTTCTCTTTCTCTCACCTCTTTTCACTCACCTTGTGTTTTTACACCACTCTGCATTTAATGAGCTATTATTAATCTCTGGCTCTCTTCCACAGCATGTCTTTCTCCCCTCACCCCCAACCGGTCACGGCGGATGGCTGCCCCTCCCTGAGCCTGGTTCTGGCCGGAGGTTTCTTCCTGTTAAAAGGGAGTTTTTCCTTCCCACTGTTGCCAAGTGCTTGCTCATAGGGGGTCGTCTGATTGTTGGGGTTTTCTCTTCTCTCTGTATTATTGTAGGGTTTTTACCTTACGATATAAAGTGCCTTGAGGCGACTTTTGTTTTGATTTGGCGCTATATAAATAAAATTGAATTGAGTTGAATCCCGTGGATGTATGGCCAAACAGAATCCATACTTTAAGAAATGGTAAACTTTATTAAAGACCTGTATGTGCTGTGAGCTGCTTCTTTTTCTTTTTTTTTTCGAAGAGCTGTTCAACAGTTTCATCCATTTAGTAGGTCTGAATGCTTCCTGAGTCCACAGTATATGTTTCACATCATGTTCATTCTCATCATTACTCTGTGAGCCCTCCTTTTTGCATTCATGATGCTTTTCTGCTGATTTGTTCAAGTGTTTCTTTTGTTAACATTTTCAGGCTTTGCTTGGCACCACAACATCCACAATGTATGACAAATGAATTGTAAAGTAAATATACATCTATTCATTTAAAATAAATCATTTATAGAAACACTTACTATCTGTGAAAATCTCAGCACTGTGTAGCACTAGTTTGAGCAACTGTCACCCCCTACTGTTGATTTGCAAAATTCAAATCTGGACTTGTATAGTACATTCTTGCAGGACATGCCTTTGAATGCAACTCATGTAATGGAACAGTTCTACTTCACTCTTAAGTACCATTTATATGTCAAATGACAGATTTTCTTTCAAGATATTTAGTAGAAGTAAGCAAATGACTTTTAGTCTCCTTGGTCAGACAATAAGTATTATATGATTACTCCTGCAATCTATGCAGTTGGCTTGACACTTTAATTTATTCTAATTATATAAAAATATTAGTTACAATTATTAAAAAAATATAAAAATAACAGCATAGGTAGGCATTTATACATCACAAACAATTTCCCAAGTGGGGTAAATAAAGTATGGCTTATCTTTATTTTGTAATCTCTTTATGAAGCTCATTAAGCTCACCAGGTGCATTGCATTTGGTATGTTTTATTTCCTTGAATTTTATGAGCTGAATTAAAATGGACTAATCAAATACTGTTGATTAAGCTTTTTCAGCTTTACTCAGTAGTTACAAAAAGGGAATATGAAAGATGATGCCATGCTGTGTAAGTTTTGTTGTAACTGTTTTTCCAGGGTTTTGCATTATCATTCAGAGGACAGTAAGTGCTTCACAATTTAATTTAACGTGCTGGAAGTGCTTTTTTGTCAAACTTGTAGAAAGAAAAACGTGATTAGAAAGTGAGACAAAGAAAACATTTTCACTATAGAGAGTAAAACTGTAAAATCTTGTGGATTGGATCATGCTGCATTTCATCAGGCCTGTGCAGTGTTCACTTTTGTTTCAGAGTGCTTTAAGGTGTTTTTTGTTGCCAGCTGTAAATAAAAGCAAACAGTGAGCAAAGCAAAACATCACAGCTGCATTTTTGACACCGACCAATAGCCTGCAGCTGTTCATTACAGAATTGTTGCACTGGCTTGCACTAGCCTGTATTTGACAGGTGCTGGTGTTTTGTGTCCATCCAGTGTGACGCACAGGCGGATGTGCGGGTTTGGAGGATGTGTTAAATGTGTGTGTTAGGGCCTGCATTTTCCGTGTGAGTGTATTGTGGGTTTGGTGTGTGTTGTGCGCGCGCGCTCTTCGTTCTCATTGGCTGCTGAAACTTGTTGGAGCCTTTTTTCTCTCAAATAAGAGAAAGCTCCAAGAACCTATTGGTGCTCGCGAAAAATCTTCCATTCTCGAGCCCGCCTGGTCCACATTTCTCGGGGAGAAAATAAACTGATGTCAGAGACACAACATTTGTGTACTGCGAACACATTACCACTGTAAGGACTCCGCTCCAAAAGCAGCCCTGTGTGCTTGAATGCTGTGGGGCTCACATATTAATATTCAACCACCATTTTTATTTGTTTGTTTGTTTGATTGAATTTTGCTCCACCACACACCGGATCTTCGAGACACTTTCCATCTTCAGAACGCATGTGACAAGTCAACACTTGAATCGGACATCTAGAAACGTGTTCATTTCATTTTCTTTTCTTTTCTTTTCTTTGTTGTTTTTAATGGTACAATGTCGTCTTTGCCAGGAACGGTACCGCGAATGATGCGCCCGGCTCCCGGACAGAACTATCCCCGCACTGGATTCCCTCTGGAAGGTAGGAGTAGGAGCTACGCAGATACGGCTTCATGGCAGCCACTGAGCAGCCTTTTAAAACTTGAAACCTTATTTTGAAGATTAAAATATCGAGTACTAAATATTAAAGGGACATTTGAAAACCGTCAGTGTGCTTAACAGTTAAGGCCTCAACTGTAGGGTAAACTTCTTCTGGAAGGACTGGCATTGAAAACAAATACATGAATAAACACAAGTGGCTTGCAAAAAAAAAAAAAAAGTTAAATTATTGTTATGCAAACTAAAGGCCCTAGGCACAAGTACACTTAATCATCCATTGACCACTTTATCAACAAATTGAAAACGAGTTTAAATCCTAGGGAAATCCGAAACGGTATCTATAGCACTTGGATTTCTTCAAGTGCCGCGCGCCTGGAAATTCGAACCAACCGGGAGAAGCAGAGGATTACTCCGATATTTGGACAGCGTGATGGTGAATAATGAAGCGTGACAGAAGGTGCTCTTCACCTCCTCTACTTGTCTTGTGGAACTGTGAAGTGTCAGCCCTTAATGATAATCAAAAGAGATTTAAAAAAAAAAAAATTCAGACATTGTTCTCTCAGTGAATACGCAGGAGTGAACAATTCAAAGAACACTGGGCCCGCTTTGCATTTGAATTATAAATTGGACTATTTTCCGTTATCAGTCTATGATTAAATGCCAGTGAAAACCCGCTCTGTACAGAATCTGGCCTTGTGTCGTCCACAGTATCTACTCCTCTGGGCCAGGGACGGGTCAACCAGCTGGGGGGGGTCTTCATTAACGGCCGACCGTTGCCCAACCATATCCGACACAAGATAGTCGAGATGGCCCACCACGGGATCCGGCCCTGCGTCATTTCGCGCCAGCTTCGGGTCTCCCACGGCTGCGTCTCCAAGATCCTCTGCCGCTACCAAGAGACCGGATCCATCCGACCCGGCGCCATAGGCGGCAGCAAGCCCCGGGTGAGAAAAGGGATATAAAGGACAACAAAAATAATTCTATGAATATAATTTGGTTAAATAATGAATTAGTAACCTCTTAGTAAATTATCTGTCGATTATCTATAGGCCTATACAGCCTTATGATAGTTTTTATTTAATGTTGGTTTCTAAAAAGTAACTTGAAACATTTCGGGGGCCTGTAACCGGCTAATTTTACTGTCCGTCTTTCTATGTGGCTCACGGTGACCTGCAGCAGGTAGCCACGCCGGATGTAGAGAGAAGGATAGAGGAGTACAAGCGGGACAACCCCGGTATGTTCAGCTGGGAGATCCGGGATAAGCTACTGAAGGACGGGGTGTGTGACAGAAGCACAGTCCCTTCAGGTGAGGCCTCCTCTGGTAAGCGGCGTTTAATTCAATTTTTTAATCTCCGAACTTTTTCTTTTTTTAAATAAATAAATAAAAACAGTTTTCAGATTAGGAAGCTATCAGGAAAAATAAATAAATACATGTTTATTATTATCATTAATAATAATAATAATAATAATAATAATAATTTATTATTATTATTATTATTATTACTATTAACTTCTTTTTCTTTTACTTCTTTTTCTTCTTCTAATTATTATTATTATTATTATTATTATTATTATTGTTGTTGCTGAAGCTACCTTTATGTTCCCAGTGAGTTCGATCAGCCGTGTACTTCGAGCTCGATTTGGAAAAAAAGAGGACGAGGATGAGTGCGATAAAAAGGAAGAAGACGGAGAAAAGAAAACGAAACACAGCATCGACGGCATCCTCGGAGACAAAGGTAGGCCAGAGGAGAATCCGCATCCAGGCCGCTTTGAGTAGTAGCTACAGCCCGTGTACACAGTTCCTGGACTACCGTCTAAGCGATGAACTGTCTTCTAATTAGGTCTAAATTGGCGTTTTGTCCTTTGGCTTTTCCCCCTTGAAGTTGCTCTTCCAGCAGACAGGAGCCGCTTAAATATTTATGGTGGGGAGCGATGGATCGGGCTCCCATTGCGCTGCTTAAATGCTCCCTTGAGAGCAATGCTGAACAATGACAAATGTGCCGGTCCATTTCAATTACATTCGGCCGTTCCGCTGACACAGGAGCGAGGGGCCAGCAACTTGATGTGTGGGCATCAAGTTCAATCCAGAATGTCCTCTGAACTGACAGAGTTTTACAAAAGATGTCATTTAGCCTACAAACAAACAAAGAAACAAACAAAGAAAAGCACATTAAACAAAACCAACGCTAAATAAATAAATAAATAAACCTTGCCAAAAATTGGCATGATATTTGAATTGATTAAATTCATAACTTTTAAATTGAAAAACCGTGAACAGTTTATAGTAAGATTTTAATGAAATGTGCTAATTATTCGCTTTTCATATTTCTTTTATATAGGCTGCATGACGATTGAGATTTTTGAAGTTGGTTTGTTTGGTTCATTTTTAGGAGCTCAGCTGGAAAGCTGTAAAATAACCTCGATGTTGCTGTTTTTCGGCTTTTTTCAGTGGAGCATTTTGACAGGATCAGTTGTCTGTTAATTAGACTTAAGGCCTGTAGCGGTCCCAGTGTTTCCTGACCACTGGTTCCACTGGTAACATTTTTTTTTTCAAACAGCTATCGAGTCTCCCTCTTTTCACATTCTTTAAAAGATCAGCCCGGCTAGTGTCTCTGTGTCATCTGAGCCTGGCATTTCATAATTTGAAGACTTAGCCTATTACAGCTGGTAATGAAACCGGTGTCTGTTGAATAGGCGTCTGTGTTGGAGAGGGGTGTAATAGCTCGAAGGCATGGTAAGAAATATATTTATCCCCTATCAGCCCTCACTCTCACAGTCCCAAGCACATGCGTTCTGTTGAAGGGCCTTAAAGCAGATTAAATTGAGCCTTTTATTTCTTTTCACTTTCATCTTTCAGTGGCTCACTTCATGGTGTGAAGCCGACAGCATAAATTCACGAGATTTTAAGGTTTCCTCTTCCATTGTTTAGATAGTATTTTTTAATATTAATATTATTATTTTAAGTTTTTTTTTATTTTTTTTTTAATGTTTACTTTTGGTGGCAAGTTGTGCATATCTCAGCAGAAGTCCGAGTGAATTTTAGGCTGAATAGAAGAGGTGCTAGTGTGTTACTATGACTGAGACAAACTCATTGAAGAGCACTATTTACCAGTTGCAGTTATTTTTTTATTTTTTTCCCTTCTTTTTACATGATATGTGAGCACAGATATACAGCAAGGGACAGGGTAAAAACTACACAAAAATGAGTCAGCCTAATTTAACACAGTAGACACACTTAAAAGAAAATACATTATAAGTGATTACAATTTAATTATTGCTCAGGTGAATGTAATGTCCCAGGCATATGCTGGGACATTACCTAGTCTTCAGTCTGCAATCTGACATTTGCATATAACAAATGACTCCACATGGGTGTCATCATATCTAACATGATGAAATTACTGTTAATCTTATTTTCAGATAGGATCATTGTTAATGTTTGCTAAATGTAGATATCAAAGCTTCAGAATAATCACCATGGTCCTGTAAATTACTGTCATGTGCCCATTGTAGAAAAAACTGAAAATGCTAGCTTATACGTTAGGCTGAAATGCAGTTAGATGGCTGTGGAGGCTTTCCTTTTACAGTTTATAGCACTATTTAGTGTGCATGCTGTTTCCTAAAAATATAAATAAGCTACATGTTGAAAAAAAAACCAGTGTAAATTCTGGAGTCCAGCCTGGTTGAAAGAAAAAAGGTAGACAGTGAGAATAGAGAGAGCACTTCAAACAAATCCAGTGGAGGTGACGTGAAGCTGCTTTACAGAGAGCACAGGCTGTGGGAAGTTGCAGCTATTAATAACAATTTCCCCGGGCATTCGCACTTACTCTACTTCACCTTCACTTTCTCCCAGCTATTTTACCAGGCTTGAAATTGAGGGAGACCCAAATGTTGGCTGGAGATAACACAATCATCACAGCCCCGGTCCTGGGCTGTGCATCACTGTATTAAACTGGGATTAACCTCTCTTTTCTCCCCTGCTGTTGTGCACCTAAAATTCACATTTTTAACGGATGTGTTAAAAAAAGGAAAAGGGGGTTGTAAGTCAATGTGTAATACAGAGGAATTGTATCAGCAGTAATGAGTAGTGACTCATCATCATCATCATCATGACATTGATGTGTCATGGTCGCTCATTAAGTAAAAACTCCAAATGCTGCGATTTGAGCATCTGCTGCTTTTCTGCCTTTAACCTGAGCTAACAGTTGGCATGCTTAAATAAGAACTTTGAAGACATCACCTAAAACTGCAGATGTACTTTATCTTATTTTGACTAAAAAAGAATTGACAATATTATAATTAACATAAATGGAGTGTATTGATTTTTAAATGCAAAGATTTAGAGATTTCCAAACCACAGCAACAAATCCCGTCACACTGTGATTCCAAATCTTTGTGGATCTAATATGTATTTTTGTATATGTAGCCTTCCACTAAATATTCATGAGCTGAGGTTTAGTAATTTGTATTGATCTTATAGCAAATCATTTCTCTGGATGGCAAAACAATGCAGTGAGTAACTTAGAAAATGCTCTGTGATCAGCTGTGTCCCAAAAGGTGAGAAAATCCACAAGCTTTAGGCATCTGTGAAAAGAGTCATCATATAGACATGTGGTGGATATCAGCAGATTTGAGTCAAGTTGGTGGTCTGTGATTATGGATACAGAGGTTTAGGCTTTAGTGAATTCTTTTTTTTTTGCTTCTGTGTTATAACTGTGAAATTGTACTCCCCTACAAATAAGTTGTAAATATAAGAACAGGCATATATTCACAGAAGCTGTTTCCACTTCAGTGCTGACTGTAGAAGCTGTGATGGCATGCTGACCTGAGGGTTTGCCTCAGAACATTTGCTATATTTCAGACTTTAAGAACAGAGGAGGAAAAAGTAGGTGAGGAAAGAAGAAAGCTGCTGGAGCAAAGTGAGGAGCTTAGAGGCTTTGATCCTCTGCTGCTTTTGCTTATCAGTAACATTTGTAGTGACGCTGCTACAATGAGGGTCCATCATATTAGCTGGTGCCAACCCTGCTTTCAGGCTTGCCTGTCTAATAATTAAAACCTGTTTTCTGTATGAAAGAGGATGTCCGGGCTTCTGTGCTCCCAACACCAATGCCATGCTTCTGATCAGAGGGACAGCCTCTCTTCCTGGCATATCTGAGTGAAATCATTGTGCTCACCTTAAGACTAATGACACCAAGTTTTCATGTCTTAAATTAATAGCTGCTATACTCAACACACCAGAGAAATGTTTAAAATAAGTTTTAAAATGAATGCTCCCAATTTCAGTTGCTTGTGTTAAAAATGTCTTCCTTTTGGCCCAGATCCCTCCATTAAGGTCTCTCTCTCATCATGTGAAATGAAGGGAATCATAGTTGGATCAGGTTCTGGAGGTGGGCAGGGACAGCATTAGATCCCTGTGGGGAAATTGGGTCACTGTGGAAGCACAGAGAAAAAAGATAAAGCACAGTAACAGAAAACATACACAGCAAATAAGGAAAATCAGAGAATGGGAGTAGCAACATGGGAACGTTTCATTCTGCAACATACCCGTTCAAATTATTTCTAGCCTTACTGTGTGAAAAAAAACAAACAAACAACTGAATAATTTCATAATATAAAAGACAGACATCAGAAAATGAGTCAGTTTATGTAGAAATGTGTGACAGTAAGGTTTTAGAGCAGGTTTTATTAAAGCAGGTTCAGGGCTTGGCTGTCAAAGCATTTTTTCTTTGCTGGACAGTGTCATTGCTTCAGGGGTCCATGCCCACTAACAACACTGTTTTCATTAGTGGGCATTAGTGTCTTTTAACAGTTGATAATAGATGAAATGATGAAAGAGGTTTGTATTTCCAGTCTTTGATAACATCTATCTTAAGTTTTTCAAACTTCTCAAATGAGTAGCCTTTTTTTTGCTGATCATGTCTTCATTTAAGTCCAGGAATTTTCTGATCTTTTTCTATTACATGTAATGTAAGACATTACATGTAAAGAAATACTGTCATTTGCAATGAAAACACAAGTCCATTTGTGCATGCATTGATCATGCAGTGATTCACGTGTGTTTTGGGACATTGCATTGCTTGATAAATATGCCTTAAAAAAATATGTGCCAGGATATTTAAAAAGAATATTTTCCAGTGTTGAGATGGTAACATAATCTTTTATGTTGCATATAATCAGTCTAATGTTGTGTATCACAGAAGTCAAGACTTGTCACATGCCCTAAAACCTAATTTTGTTTTTCGCAGCTAATCACATGTGTAAAGCTGATTAATGATAATACTGAAATAACAATAATGTGGATGGACCAAACTGAATGAACGGTAGGAGGATCTGCAGGTTCTACCAAACATCCCAGAAGAATATGCCAGTTTTATGAACAGCTAATATTTTTTAATTCCCAGTTATGAGTATTGGCTCCATTTCTACTTGCTAATCAAACAGACACATTTCTTTGAAAACATCACAGGGTTTTACGTATGTTAGACATTTTAGAGATCACCAAGTTAGGTGGTTAATAAATTCATTTAACACTTCCATTTCCCTGCACGCACGCACGCACACACACACACACACACACACACACATATACAGTAAGGTAAGAGAGAAACAGTATTTCGATTCTCCTCTATGTCCCTGTACATGTAGCGGATTGACAATAAAAAATCTTTGAATCTTGAATCTTGAATATATATATTAAAAAGAAAGAGCAAAAAGAAAGTTGCCTGATGTGAAAACACTGATTGCTGGAATATTTCATCATTGGCAGTGATAGTGTTAATTAAATAATCCTTAAACGCAACATATGAATCATCTTAAAAGTTTAAACCAAGAAAACATCACACTTGATGGTTGTAATTAGTACTTAGAGTGCAGCTAATTGTATGATTTCTTTTCCTTTTCAACAACTGTAAGCATGTTTGTCAGCCTGACCTACTTGTTGACTTTCCTTTATTTCTGCAGAACTGGGGACTTCTCAGTGGTGTCTTTGAGAAAACAAACATATATAAAGGGGAGCTGCTGAACTGGGAGAGGGCTTTGAATAGGAGAATAGCAGCCCACTTCTTAGCCATGGAGTGTTTAGTAGCCATCCCTTAATCCTTCTTTCATTTTGCCGACAAATGCCAAGGATCTTGTCTGGCAACCCAATAGGAAGCTGATCAGCCAACAAAAGAGGAATGGTCCACAAAGAACAAGCAGGCAAAACAGGGCTGAGGGCAGTCAGAAGCCTATGGCATCCCATTAACAACCCATTTGTAAAGGATACACACAGAACAAAGGCAAAGAGAGAAATCACAGCCAATGGCACAAACAATATGGTAACAACAAAGTAATGTAACGTTAACGCTTTGGTTGGTCTGAGCCCTTGATGAGTTTGGGAGCTAATGCACCTTAGCTGTAAAGCTCCAGTTTAATTCTGAACATGTATCACTCATGCCATTATCAATTTACAGTTTTTAACAAGCCCATGATCAACCTTTTACATATATTTTTAAATGAGTGGTAATACCTCATTACCCCAAAACACTAAATATCAGGATACATTTGAGAAAAGAGAAAACATTAAAAAACATTCTAGAATTTGAAGATTTCACTCACTTTTTAATTTGAAAAGGTGCAAGAAACATTTTGATAGAAAAAAAAATCTAAGGTTTAATAAGTTAACTTGATATCATGTGCTTGATTGGTTTGTTAGCTGCCTCTGTCAGGATTTGGAAGGGAAACATTTACTTTAATCCAGGAAAACACAGCCTGAGATCCCGCTATATGCAAACAGACCATTCGAGGGGCTTTCTTTCTCCACCTCGCCTCTCTCACAGCTAGCTGTAGGATCAAACACTGCTGTCTTTAAAGACACCGCTCCCTGACAAAATCAGTTGGTTCAAAAATACTCTGCTGCTGCTTTGTAAGACAATGTCTTTTAGGTTATTCTTCCATCTGCAGTACCACTGAATTTATTTTGAAATTAAACTATCTTACAAATTAAAAATTGATAAAATTATCTGAAAGTTTTTATGTAGATTACATGTTGATTTGCATTATCTTGATGTCACTTCCTTTTCAATACAACAACACCATATAGCTTATGATTCTTAAAAAAACAGAGATGACACTGAGATCTAGAAAAAAAAACTGTTCATGATTCAAGCAAAAATGAATTTACATATTCATATACATATACATATACATATACATATCTTGATTTATTGTAAGGCAAAATGTATAATATAATAAAATATTCGGTATAAAAATGTAAACATGTAAACTACTCAACTTGTTACTGTGTTATCCAAGCATTTCCATATTGTTGAGGTCCCTGGAAAACTAGGAAAAAATCCCAAGAACCTGAACTCCTCAGATATTATCCTGAGTGTTAGTGCTGGCCCAGCACCTAATTAATATGAATGAAATTAAGCATGAAAATAAAAGATTGGCACACAAGGAGTATCCAAAGTATAAGATCATACTATAATACTGAAAAGATGGTTTGATGTAGTATTTTTTTAAAAATATCCCATCACTTGTTTCATTTTTGTTTCAAATGTTAAAAAGAGGATTCTATGACAAACATGAAACATGAGCAACAGTTAGCAGAGAGTGTGTATAACCGATTATTCGTATTCGCAGTAAAAACATAAAACACTGAGTATTTAGGAAATGGTCGAAGGAACTCTTAGCAAGTGACTTTTCTAAAATCCTTTCTAAAATTTCTAAAATCCTGTTTAAAATTTACATTTCTCTGTAGGTCGATGGCTTATCCATGATTTTCTACATAAACCCATGGAGGAAATCTCATTTAGTAAATGTAGCTATCCACTGTTACTGGCTAAAAAATGATCTTAAATATTCAGAGATTACTAGGGCATAAAGGCCTAACAATGTTTTTGGCTGGTGAGGGAGCAAATGTTCACACTGTTTCTAGGTATGAAATTGGGTTAATAGACATTTCTCTATCACTGCAATAAAAATTATTTGAGCCAGATCTTTAACACAGTCTTTGGTTGTAGTGGGAACGGAGCATTGTTCACACTGTGACTTCATGAGGGACCACGCTCTGTCGCACTAGATACCTTGGATTAGTGAGTGCATCTGCTGTAGCTCTTTGCGCAAAATTCAGTTTTTCAGTTTTTCCTGAGAGAAATATGTAAACTGAAGGGTTACAACATGCAGTTCTTAGGTGTTACTACAACTTGACCCCCCAGAACAGCTTTAGTTGTATTTTTCATTTATTCTCTAATTGCGTTTAACTCTAATGAAAACATATCAAAATGCAGATGTCAAAAACATTGGTCAGAAATTTGCCATAATTTCTTATTTGGGCTGACATGTGATGACTGTGAATGTCTTAACAAAATAGACACTTTTTCATCAAACCATGAGGAAAATGAGATCATGAAAAAATATGAATCAGGTGCAATGTAATTCCTCTTAGTTTACTATTCTTCTTGTCTTTAGAGGAAAATAATTAATCATGTAAATCATGCCACTTACCTACTTAATAAGCACCTAATTACAACCTAATACGCACATGGACTGGTAGTTAAACAGTGTTATCTATCTATCTATCAATCTATATTGATGTGTTTTAAATAAAAAAACAATGATTTAAAGAATTTTCTTTTGCTCAGACTGCTAAATGAAAGTTTAGCATGTTTGCTCTGTGCAAGTAGGTATAGAAGATGACCAAGTGTGCAGAAAACAACTTGTATGTGTGTTGTGGGCTGCTAACAGGAGGAGAAGAAAGAAAAATTAACCTGGGTTAAAATGGACTAGGAGGCCAGCCTGTTATTGTGTGCCTCTATTTGCCATTGAAGGAGTTGATGAACTCCTCCAAGTTTATTAAAGAAAGGAAACAATATGAACCAAAGGCTTGAGGCAAGCAAGCTGACAGTTTATAAAGTGGCGGCCATTGTAGCCTGAAGGCAGATGCATGAATACCTCTGAATAGACTCCTTCAAAGTGATACGATTGAGCTAGACAACAGCAAAATGCTGAAAGGAAGGCTTCTCCTCTGCGCTGCTGAGCTGATCGGCATTTCTAATGCTTCTGTTTTGAATGAATATGCAACTGCAGTAGGAGGGATTGCTGTGGACCACTCTACTCTCTATTATTAGGGTAGAAGAAAAATCTTGTGGTTCTTATAGCAACTGCAAGCAGCAGGTTTACCAATACTACAGCAGTATACAGTAGGGAAACATTTTACCAGAATGCCCTTTCTGGACTTACTGTAGCAAACATTTCCTAATAATGACATGATATCAAGTTATCTACATAAAAATAGTTACTGATAAAAAAAAAAAAATAATAATAGGAGAGTGACAAGAGTGGCAGGTAATGAATGTTTATTTTAACAGAAGGAAGCTCTAGGTAACATGAAAGGTATGAGCAAATGCTTTGTGTGATGGAAAAAACTAATGTGATAACATATATGGAATATAACAATACAGAGAAACAGACGAATTGTTTGTTTATTCTGTTTCATGTTGTTTTTGGAAATTGACCACCTGGGTTTTTGAAAGGTTGCCAAGTGACAAAGAGGGGCTGAGTTAACTGAGAATGAACAAGAGTTGCAGAGTGTGAAGGACATTTCATTTAAGCACACTCATATATGTGAGCACAGCAGCCTTGTTTTAACTCAATATCCAGATGAGAACATGACAGCCACTGCATTGCCTATCAAAGACAAACTGTATATTTGGTGTGATAATATGACATTTCCACTAGACATTTTCTTGACTGTATACTATATATGAAGATGGACAGCGTGTGTGACCTAATCTAATTCTCTAGTTGCAAAAAGAAGAATGAGCCTACGGGATCAATTACTAGTCTCAAGCCTTCTCCAATGAGCACGAGTTTCAGTTTTTGAATTATGGTCCCACAGAGTAAATTAGTAAAGATGGGTACACATCACTGCTGCCTTGTCAGTGACAAGTGGCTACCTTATGTGCTTGAACAGTGTTCAAGTTGGTTGTCAGTTAGATTCTATACTACCAATGCTTAGGAAGAGAAATCACTAACTCAGGCTTCAGCTGCTGGTCTTTTACTCCAGTGCTGTCAGGTGACTGAAAAAACTGAGGAGTACAAAAATAAAATCAACCCAACGCTTCATGTTAATTTACATTATTTGGCTCCTTATCTCCACTTTCTTATGATCAAAATGAACTTAATCAGTAAAACAATGGCTTACAAGATTTCTTAAAAACAGCCACTGTGAGCTGTAGATGGGAGTTATGTATCTACGTGAAGCCTGTCAACATCCAGTATACACTCAGCTTTGTTCATTTGGATGAATGTGCCCTTTAAATAGCCCAGAGGAAGATAGCACTGTGTATTTAAGAGGAAAGTCAACTTCTGTGAAGACTGAAGTCCCAGAACACCATAATGTTAATACTGCAGATAATTATTGAATTAAGGCTGTCTAATGTTTGAGGCCACTCTCTTAATGGTAAACATCCATGTGCACAATAATGACACCATATACAGTGGTGTGAAAAAGTGTTTGCCCCCTTCCTGATTTCCTATTTTTTTGTATGTTTGTCACACTTAAATGTTTCAGATCATCAAACAAATTTAAATATTAGACAAAGATAACACAAGTAAACACAAAATGCAATTTTTAAATTAAGGTGTTTATTATTAAGGGGTGAAAAATCCAAACCTACCTGCCCTGTGTGAAAAAGTCATTGCCCCCTAAACCTAATAACTTGTTCTGCCACCCTTGGCAGCAAGAACTGCAATCAAGCGTTTGTGATAACTGGCAATGAGTCTTTCACATCACTGTGGAGGAATTTTGGCCCACTCTTCTTTGCAGAATTGTTTTAATTCAGCCACATTGGAGGGTTTTCGAGCATGAACAGCCTGTTTAAGGTCATGCCACAGCATCTCAATCGGATTCAGGCCAGGACTTTGACTAGGCCACTCCAAAGTCTTCATTTTGTTTTTCTTAAGCCATTCAGAGATGGACTTGCTGTATGCCTTGGATCATTGTCCTGCTGCAGAACCCAAGTGCGCTTAAGCTTGAGGTCACGAACAGATGGCCGGACATTCTC
>VUQS01028103.1:0-12523 GCA_015108495.1 Heterochromis multidens | reverse complement strand
AAAAGGAGCTCTGTTGTCCTTGTAAGAAAACCCCCCCCCACATATTTAGGACCCATCTATCCACCCAAACCTCCTCCCTACATGCACCTCCTCTGCCCCTTAATAATTGCCAGAGAGCCTTGTCATCCCTCCTTGTGAGGTGACAGTAAATAAAGTCGTGTGCTGACCATGCCGGAGAAATAAATGCTAATAAAAACATAACAACTAAAGGGTTGCTGCAAATTTTACGATCTCGTGTTGTGGTTTGTGTCTCTGCCAGAGCAGCAGGACTGTGTTTTTCACCATCAGTTTTGAATTCAGTGTGAGTGACTCAAACAGCACAAAACAAAGCACATGCAAAGCACCCAACAGCACAGAGAACAACAGGAGGAGACTGCGGCCAAACCTGCTCGACAAAACACCGACAGACCGACCGACTGCAGTGTGTGCACATGGACATGACAGGACAAACACTAACAGCCTGAAAAATACACTCTTCTACACACTCGTGCTGTCACTGAAAAGAATGAAGCAGCTCTGCTTGTTAAACCTCCAGATAACATCAGTCAGAAGAACTGAGAAAAAGAGCAGCACGTTAAACACCAGAATGGATTCTGCTGCTTGCTGAGAAGATCCTAAAGATGCCTCACTGGGCTTCACCTCACTCTTGGTGTTTTCTACAAAAACAGACATGAAAATATGAGTTCTGAGGAGGGATATTTCTTAATTTTACTCAGTTATTTTGAAGCATTTTATAAATTTCAGTGCTCATTGGGGCATAAAAGCTATTAAAAACTTAGCTGACTTTGCCCTACATATAAGGCTTCAAAACTTTCTCCCTTGGAGGTTCTGTCACTGCACTAAATGTTCCAATAGCAGAATCGAACCTGAGCCTCTGACACGGCCTTCAGGACACGGAGCGTGTTACAGAGTCCCTCCTGATCCAATACTTTTATCGCAATAAAAAAAGGACAAGATACAAAAATTTAATAAACTATGCATAATTATTAAGCTGTTCTTTAGGGTTAATATTGTTCGCCTGGAGCAAGTTAAAGTTAAACTTCAGGATATCTGCAGGGAGTTTTATGACTTTTCTTCTTTTTGAAGTACACGTGGCCAGACTACACACCCCTCCTTTAGCTTGCCTGATTAAAAGTGTCTCCTCCAGCCCTCCTGCTCTCTCTATCAGGACCAAAGTATCCAGGTGTTCTCAGTCACGTTTTTATGTTGCTGCACATCTTGGTGTTTACCAGGTGTAATGTTTGCCAAGTTAAACATATTAGTTTAGGTTGCTGGCACACTGAGATTTTCTGATAATATTAATAATAGCTTTATTTATATAGCACCTTTAAAAAAACAAAGTGTTTTGATAGATAGGCAGAATGGGACTTTCACACTAGCTTGTGATCCCCTGAGGTTGGATTTATGTCTTCTCCCGGCTTCAAACTGGGGCTCTTTTGCATGTAAGGTGAATACACTGACCACTACACCAGAAGACTAAATTCAAATAGAAAGACAGACAGAAGCAAAAACATTGCATAGAAAAATATAAAACACAACTTGTCAACACAATTAATGAATAAAAGCAATACTAGGAGAGAACAGGACAATAAAAATGTTGATAAAATGACAACATCATAAAAAAGCAAGTCTACAAAAATGTGCTTTTAGAAGTGACTTGAAAGAAGTCACTATTTCTACAAGCCTTATCTCCAAGGCTGAGTGGACCTGATGGCAAAAGCTCGGTTACCTTTAAACTTAAAGGGGATTTATGCTTCTGTGCACGAACATCTCTGAAACCCTATGATGTAACCTGCACCTCCATGGAAATGTAACTACACGTTGCGTCAACGCAGCCTGCAACTGTTGTGATTGGCCTGTTCAGTGCCATAAATTTCTCCTGTGCATTTCCGGCTACTTCTTCACCGCAGTTTTTGAGTGGATCAGTGAGAGGATAATAATTAGCGCCTCAATATAAGGACTCACGTATGCAAAGAGAGAGAGATTGCCGAAACTAACAGAATGGACATGAGGGAATGTACAAAGAAGTGGAAAAGCTTGACTGACAACAAAAGAAAAACGGTCCACCACAAAGAGCGGGGACCCAGGAGGGGAAAAAGTCCCAGGATTTTATTTGTTTCTATCGTGGCTGGCACTGCATGTAAAACACTGGGACATGACCACACGATAATTAATACCATGCACAAGCATCGGTGTTGTGCCAACGGTGTTGACCACTTACATAGGTTACACTGTAGGCAGAAGTCAGCTGTGAGGTCTAAACCTTGGAAGAACCCACCTGATGATCTAAGGCTGCGAACCAAAAGATTGTGGTTTGGGTTAAAATACATTAATTTAAGGTAATAAATAACTACAGTGCTTCATGTACAGTGGCAGCATGACAGACAAGCAAGGTGGGACAGATGTCGAATCAGCAAGGCCCAAACAGCATTTGTCCAGATGAGGAAATCCTGGCGTTTCAGGGAGGTCAGACCAGAAAAAATGAGCAACATTAACTTGTGGCAGCAGACAAAGCAACGACCCACAAAGGATGAGATCTTGAGAAGGACGTGGGGATGGCTCAGTGATACCATGAGAAAGCCAGCAACCAACATCACAAGACAGACCCTGACCTGAAATCCACAAGTGAAAATAAAAAAGGGGACGACCATGAAATACCTGGTGTCACAAAGTTGTTGCAGACATTACAGCAGGTGGAAATGGGCTCTTGTTTCAGCAGAGATTGGACAGTGTTCATGTCAGGTTACGCAAATAGCCAACCGGTGTGTCTGGAGAGATGCGAGCAAACAAGGCTGGGATGACATTGCACTCAATGGGTGGTAAAGGCACTCAACAGGTGGTAAAGGCAGCTCAGGACAAACAGTGCCGCTGGGTAGTTGTCCAAGAGTACCTAACTACCTAGCAAGAGTAACCCTGCGTGTCGAAAAGCTGGGCGTTATCTCACTAACGCTGTAACCTGGTGCATCTTTGATAAAATAACATTAATCGATGCACCAGGAATGAGAATAAGCTGGAATGAATGAGTCAAATATCATAGAAATGCGTCTTTATAGGAAAAGCTAGAGAACTAGCTTCATCATCAACACTACAGCTAAAGGAAAAATCATTAGTCATCATGATTCATCCTCTGAGAACCACGAATATCTGCTTTAAATTTCATGACAAACGATCCAAAAGTGGTTGAACCTGCAATTATTTTATATTCATAACTACAGGAAATAAAGACACTGCAGTCTGTTATATATAGCTTTGTCCCTGTGGTCTAGCATTTGTTGAACAAAGCAAACATCGCTTTAAATCACAAATATCAGAGCACAGTACTCCACTCCATCAAGTCGGTGTTTCTCAGACTTTTTCTGGCAGGCTACTCTTCATAAGCCAAAACAAATGCTCAGCTTTATACCAAAAAAAAAAAAACACCACAGTGCTGCTACAATGGCTGTAGATTATTAATCTTTTTGGAGCAGTGCGGGTTTAGCATTTGCATGATTTTTCCAGAGACTACAGGTTATTTTAGAGGAAGAAACCACAGAAAAAAAACCCACCTGCAGTGGCCTTAAACTCTGAGGGCAAACTTGATAATGCAGCATGTAGCAGGAATGCAACCAAACAGTGACTAAAGACTCTTTAGACCTTCATGAAAAACACTAAACATGATGCTTGCACTTCAACCAGCAGGCGCCTCCTGTCTGGAGTCTGTTTTTTGCCTAAAGGGAAATAAAACCTCTTCCTCATGTGTAATGTAACACTGCTGAAGTGCACGTCGCTGCTTACTGGAGATTAGAAGACAAAACTCAGGTAAAGCAGCTGCAAAACGCAAGGCGAGTAGTAGTAGTAAAGGTAATACAGGTAACACAAACACACACAGCAGGGGTCAGCACCGATAATCTTACCTCACTCATGAGGAAAGCAAGTATCAGGTATCAATTAAAAGAACAACAAAAAAAAAAAGGTTCTGCATACTCGCTACACACATGCTCCACTGAGAACACACACACACCAACACACACACACACACAAATGAGGAAGTTCATTAAGAAAACAACCTTCGAGCGGTCAGTCACGACCTTCAAAGCTGCTCATATGATCCAAACTCAACCCGAGAGCAAAACAAACTCCTCTGGGTTTGATCTGTAGAGACAGGTGGCTTCCTGTGAAGCTACACCAGCTCCTTCCGCCACAAAATTTTAAAGTAGTCCAAAAATTTGGGGGAATGAGACAAGGCTAACAATAATTACAGTGTCTGTATGTCAAATACAGAAAAGGAGTCAGGTAAGGTGGAAACAGCTCACCTGGTTCCCTCCAACACTAAGAAAATTAACTTAATTAACAGACAAATGGTGGTCACTTCTTTGGCCAAAACGCTAACACTGAAGCAGAGGCCAATGAGTGATGTCATAGTGGCTACGTCCATCTTTTAAATACAGTCTACTAGAGTTACATGCTGGAACTATGTCTCAACACCAACATATTCATCCACTCAGTACATCGGTGCAGTTTGTTTCCCAGCAACCCCATGGTGATGACAAGACTCTGTGATGTCACTGCACCCATCTGTTGTTTGCGGAGAAATAGTTGAAGTAACTTCTCCTGAAAAACACTGCATATGTGGCTGCGTTGTAAGGATTGGAGCCGGCTCACATTTGACCAGATCTGCACCAGAAAGTCCTGTGTTTACATCCAGGGGCACCAGCATAGAGGAGGACCCTCATGTGTAAATGAAACGGTAGAAATCAAATCTTATTAAAAATAACCCAGCCACTACAATGCACCATTTCACTGGTATATTCAAGTAGACCTGTTAAGATTTTCCTTATTTTCAATCATGTATATCTGTACTATTGCAATGGTGGATGTTCATATTAAACATGGCCAAAGTTTCAAATAAGGAGGTCAGCATATGTGCAAGTAATCCCTTCTAGAAGCAATTCCTCTAGGCAGTTATTTAGAGACAAACACCTATCTAGCCATAAAAGCAACTTCACTGGTCACCAACACATTAAAAAAATATATGGAATCACCAGTAAAACGTGATACAGAAAAAAAATGCTTAAAAACTAGTGACTTTGCCAAAGAATAAGGGTTAAAAGCCTTATTTCCTTGCAGGTTATACTTCTACTACCCACATGCAGAATTCAAGACAATCCAGAGTGCCGAGTCATGCCATTAAAGACATGAACAAATGGAGTGATAATTCAAGTTATGGATACATGGATAATCTTGCCGTACACTAGAAGACAATGAAAAGACTTTATGAAAAAGTGTGGCAGCCTCTCACATCTAAAGACAATGTGCCACTAGCAGAGCTGGGTGTAATTTGTTACTTTGAAACATTTGAACATTTGTCTGTATTGCAGCACTACAAACAATTACTTTCAGGGAATAAATAAGTAAAGTAATTACTTTTTAAAACAGTAAAGTGTAAGTATAGTGTGTTATACATTACTTTGGCTGAGTAGCGACCTCAACACTAATCTTTTTTTTTTTAGTTTAGTTTTTAATCATAATAGTGTAAGATTTTGGAAAGAGTAGAGATCTTCTGCAAGACTACAGCTAGATTCCTTCTGATATTATCTCACACCTACTGCTGGTGGAAATGTACAAGAAGAAAAACTATTGAACACAAGCAGCTTTTGGTCACAGTGAGCTATGAGTGTGTGCAATAGTTTATTCTAAAAAACAGCTCAAAAAGAAAAAGAGAATACATCACACTGGCTGAGAGAACAGAGCGACAAAAGCTTCAGTTGGTTGTTGGTAATGTAATAACCTCTGCACCAAAAACCTCCAAGCAGTCTCCGGTTTCACACTTTTTACAGTTTCACCACCGTTCGGCGAGTAGTTGGTGAATATTTGGAGACAAGTCAGCATCTTAAATGCTACTGGGGCAACCGTGGCAATCTGCTAGCAACCAAACCAATCGCAATGAGGTTTTCGGTGCAGCACCTTATACCTCTTTGTGACCAGTTTCACCTTGCGCCAGCCAGCAACCTCCAGCAACCACTCCCCAAGTGGTCAGGGAATTTTTCCTTAGTGACCTGTAGTTGCCAGGGGGTCACTGACTGGTCTCAAGGTCTGCATGAAAGAGGTCATAGCAACCAATTTCACTGCAACTGCCAGCAACCTCCAGCAACTACTTGCCAAGTGGTCGCCAACTGGTTTTTTTCTAGCAGTCAATGGTTGGCAACCAGTCACCAGGTCTGTGTGACTGGGGCCTCAGTGAGAGCCTTTATTAAGACCACCTTACACCAAATGGTCACAATGACTGAGAAAGAATCACAACTTTAGCAAAACTATCACAATTTTATTGCAACAATGGATTGAAATCACTTGAGAAGGTGATTGGTGTAAGCCAAGGAAAGTGTAAGGAGGATCACGGGAGGAAGTCCAGACTGCAGGACAGAGAATGGAGCTGGTTTGGAGTCTGAACTCCAAATTTAATCCAAAAACAGGAAACGGTCATACACATGAGATCAGTCAGCATGGCAAACAATCCAGAATGGCACAGGCAAAAATCAAAGTCAGTCCAGAATTTATTTACAAGGAAATCAACACAAAAAACAAACAAACAAAGAGCTCAAGGAAAACTAGAAGGGCTTGGGTTACCTGACTATGTGCAGCACGAGGTGTGACACAAAGAAAGGGTAGAAAACAGAACAGTGGCTACAAAAGAGAAGACAAAACTGAGATTTCAGAATAAAACAGGAAGTGACTAATGCAACACAGATAAGACTATCCCAAGAATGGAAAAATACCAAGGAAAAACCTACTATTACAAAATAAAACAGGAAATAATTAAACAGAAACTCCACATCTGGAAACAAAGCCACAGATTTCTGCCTGTCTTACCTCTACCCGGACTCAAGGTACCCAAAGGTACCTTTGGTAATCACTCTCTGCAGAATTTAACTAAAACTTTCACCACCAGGGGCAGCATTTTACTAGTAGGTGTGTCGAGTTGTCTTTGGATGTATGCTGCTGTTTAACTTTTATTATTTCTTTTTAGCCCCACCCTTTCGACTCGCTGCACCATCTTGTGGTTCAAATTAGTATTACACAGAAGTACAGCCGTACTTTGGCCTTAGTTGATATCTCTTCGACACAACACAAACAGATTTTTGGGCATATAGTTTTCAATAGCTTTAGTTAGTATCAGAAGGTTTCAAACTATTTTTAAACACAGGAACTTATCTTTAATCTGTGAAATCTCCCGAAGCCAAAAACATTCCACTCAAAACAAACACCCTGCAGGCATTTAAAGGTTTCTCAATGAGCCAAGCCCAACAATCTGGAACAGGCGTTACCTGCTGCCCGTCAGACTAAAAAATAATTAAGTGTTGTCTCATCATGCTCCCCAAAGCCTGGAGAACAGGACGATTTAACTAAGGAGTCAGAAAAGAGCTAAGTTAAACTACATGAATTTAAATTAAACCCTGATATACTGACTTTATATCACAATATTCACCATGAAAACATAACCTCCTGAGACCCAGAGCGTTTTTGATTTCTACCGGCTATTTGTGATTAGTTGGACCTGATAAGTATATAAACTGTCATCACTGAACAGGAAGTCGTTACTTTGTTACATAGTCGTTACATTCTTGTTTTAAAGAAAGTATTTGTTTAGTTTACAGCGTAACACAATAAATTCAACATTAGTATAAGTAAAGGGGCAAAAAAAGGCCAAAATGTGATGTCCCCATATGAGGACACAGGATCTCAGTAGGTTAAAGTCTGAAATCACACCAGCCATCTTTACCTGAATACTAATTTAATTTCAAGTCTGCTTCATTTGTTCTCAGTACTTATAAAAAACACACACTTACATAAACTTACAGCTCTGATGGGCAGCTCCTCTGAAATCCTTCTGCTTTGTTTTCAGCTTGTTGTGAGTGCACTAATGGCATGATTCCCTCTGAGTGTCTGTGCCTTAGAGTGTGTGTGTGTGTGTGTGTGTGTGTGTGTGTCTCTCTCTCTTTGCTTTTGTGTTTTCAGCCAATCACGGGTCACCTGAAGGCACCAATCAGGTGGAGTGCAGGCAGGTATGGAAGAGAGAATGTCTGACACAAACAGACAGACAGAGCGGTGTGGTCTGACAGGTGCGTTTGGTGTCGACATCACGCACCTTTTGTCTGACTGACACCAAGGATGGAGGGCGCGCACACACACACACACACACACACACACACGCTGCCAACTATAAAAGCAGCTAATACCTGCTAAAGTCACACACATAGTTTTATAACGTCTGCTGGATAAAGGACACACACACAAACAGAGACTTTGGTCTTCTGAGGCAATAGCCATCAGTTCAGCTCAATAAATCTTTATTACCCCCAAGAGGCTGTTGCTTTGCAGCTGCAGGAGGAGCTGCAGACGATGGAGGAGCTGCAGGAGGAGGTGATGAATGCTTCTCCCAAAACAAGACAAACCCTCATCCCAGTGTTAGGCTGAGAAAGAATACACATTCAAACAGCTTAAAAACTGCTGATTTACAGGTTGTATCCTGAGATTTCTTAACAAAGTTTATGGTTGCTGGACCATTCAACTTAGTACATCACCCTCGCATTCAAATATGGTCACTTCTGGCTCCAAAAACCAGACCTGGCCGCAGCCAAAAAGCCGATGTTGAGGCTTCAAATTGACCACTGGTTGACGTCACAGTAATATCGAATAACTGAAATGGATCTCTGGACTGTGTTTGTGATGTCGGTGTCTTCTGGAGCATTTTAGTGTGATTATATGAAAAATATTGTAGGTTGCTGTGAAGTCTGAGCTTTATTTTTGGAGAGAGAAACGCTGGTTTTGTATTAGTCTGTTAGCACTAATTAGCAGTTATTTGTGTCTGTGTGTCCCAGCTTGCTAACTAAGCTCGCTAGCATTTGGTTGATAATCACCATTTTGTCCAAACATGGTAACTTTTTGTTAATGTTGAGGCTTCAAAACAGAGACTCCAATAAGAAGAAAATAATAGTAAAATTTTATAGCTCTTTCAAATTTTCAAAACATTATTAGACCGCAAATCCTGACACTTGCAGAACCAGCAAATCTTAACACTTCTCAAGTCTATAACAAGGACAGCCGAGGCTCAGGTGGATCCATCCAATGCAGTCTCACAGTAGTTCATGAAACAGTCACTACCTTTGATCTACTGATTTGTGTTTCTGGGCATGACTTTTCACTTATTTTTGCATCCCTGAATGTGATTTTTCTTCTGTTTGGTCTCAAATGTACTGATTTGTGTCCATATTTGAAGGCTGAAGGAGTTGGTTTTTCTGATGTCTCACACCAGAGACCCATCACTTTGAAGCTGATGGTTGCTAGTGGATGTTCCAGTGTAGTGGACATTCTAATGTATTTACTACCCTGTAATATATCAATCACCAGCATCCTGCACTCTCATCGGTAGCTTCAGTCGCTTGCATCAAAGTTGCTTGAAGTCATTGACGTTCTGTGGTTTCTGGTCACCACGTCACTGCAAATCGCTTCCTGTGTGGATGTAACTTTACACACCACACATTTTTATACTTCCTTTTTATTATTTTTCATTATTTTATTTTATTAATGTGAAATATGCAATTGATTCCTAAAAATGGCTTGGTTAGGTTTAGAACAGATCATACTTTGGTGTTAAATACAACAGCTGAAACTTTTTACACTTCCCTGCAAACATGAAATACGCTTCCTACCAAAATACATTACTTACAGTCTGTCATGAAAAAAAAACCACGACAAACCGTGTCCATAAACTAAAGGATTGCTTTACTGTGACTGTTTCACAAACAGCTGCATTACATTACATCATTACACCAAAAAGCAACCATAAAAACACGACTGCCCATCAGTTCAGGTTAAATAACTAATATACGTAACTATCAGTATGTAGACTGCTGTATATTTATGCTGAGTGGCATCTTTAGAAGAAAAATTGGAAATGAAAATATAAGGTTGAAAAACTTCTTGAAGAAGCTGCAGCTTCTCTCTTCGTCAAAATACCCCAACTCTTTATCCCATTCATATCCTGGAACAACACAACCTGCGACTGTACCGAGACGGCCGTCAAATGGCGAACTTAAAATGGCACAAGGAGTGTAAAAAGGTGTGACACAGTCTTTTTGTTTTGAAGAAATCAGCCGAAAGAATCCTTTCCAGGCTATGAAAAACAGCTGCAGGGTTTGACCTCCTGCACAATCGACTGCACATCAACATGCAAACCAATGTCCGGTGTTCAAACCTCATAGTTTGCCTCAGTACAGCCCCATCAGAATAAAATAGAACAGAACAGAGTAGAACAAAATAGGCACATGTGAGCACTGAGAAATGAAAAATTAAACACAGACCTGTGCAGTGTCCACCTTTCTCAGTTTCCCATCAGATCCAAACAGGAAGCAAATCAGACCAAAACACACACAGCCTTCTCTTGTTACCACGCCTTCCCACAGTGTTGTGTGTGTGTGTCTTTACACCTGTCCCACAGAGTGTGTGTGTGTGTGTGTGTGTGTGTGTGTGTGTGTGTGTGTGTGTGTGTGTGTCTAAAGTCTAAAGTCCTGCATTGTGTTTTGCGTCTCACGCGTCTTCCAGTAAATAGAAGCTGCAGTAGCAACAGCAGCCTCGCTCACAGTCACACCCCAAACCCAAATACATACCTGGCTTTGTCCCTGGCAGTGCATCAACCTCAACACTGGGAGAGATGCTCAGTGGCACGGCACACCCTCTGGTAGACATATCGGAGGTCTCCTGCTCTTTAATTTACTATTAAATGGTTAATTGTTGTTTGTTTCTTATCTGGCTTTCATACAGCCCGACCTCAAAGCCCACTTCGCTTTAAAAGGCTGGCAGAGTCTGAACATCAGCACCAGCACTGATCACACAGAGAGTGCTGAAGCTGGCACACGGGCATATCAGAGGTCATAAAGGGGCCTAATCAGCATGTAATCCTGGTCTGATAAACCTTTAACCGGATCTGAAGATGTGTTTGTTGCTCTCTGGTGTTTGTAGGAGCTTCACCTACGGACAGTTTAACCATTCCTATCATACCTCAAAATCTATCATTCTGAAAGATGTCTGAGATTAGATGTATTAAGAAACTGCATTTTCAACAATACGTCTGTTTTTCCACATTGGGTCAATCTGCTGCTTTTACATTACATTAAATGTTTGTATAACATGTCTATGATCCAAAAATCTGGAGCTCTAGAAGTAGTCCATATATATAAATTTCTATATATTTTCCCTGCTTTGTAGTCATACTAGTATCACCACAACAGTTCAGCCTCAGGTTCAGGTTACTTCAGTCAGTAGATTTGGGGCCAGATTTACTAGCATGTTGCACCAGCGCAAACTGGGTTTTGGCATAAAAAAAGTACTGTCGGTATTTACAAAGAGACCCCAGTGACAAGATTGCGTGTAAGAGGCGGGAACTCAGAGATTTTTGCTACTGAACTTTTGCATATATATTTCTGGGAGTTCCTTTCTCAAGGTGCAAAATATAGGGAGAAGAAGATTTAAATCAAGCGCGCAAACTGATTTACTAACATTTGCGATACGCAATTTACCGTCTTATTTTTTGCGCTTGACTGCGCCCGTGTTTAGAAAACAGCGCAACTTTTGTAAATTTCCTGTGCTATTTGGGTGCTATTTGGGGATTTGCCCCGTTTAGTAAATCTGGCCCTTGGTGTGCAGTAAGTGACTCTTTCATCCTCACATGCACATGTTGGTTTGTGTATAAAAAGACTATAAAAATTAAGAAGAAGAAACTAAAAGACTACAAATCAATCCAGCCAAACACTGTAACTGTGTGGTGTACGGGGGACGCTGGGTTCTGCTGTTGCTCCAAAAAAAATCTATACCAGACATCCAATAACATCATTAAAGTGAATTATTTTACCCGCGCTTCAGAGGATTTATGTGTGTGCATGTGTGTCTTTGTGTATTTTTGCGTGTGTCTGTGTCACTAGTGGGTGGGTATGTGAGTGTATGAATGAATGGCCTGGGTGTGTGTATGTGTGTGTGTGCGTGCATGGCTGGACCTGGGTCTAGGGCATGCTAAGCCTTGGCCCCTTTGGGACATGGTCATGGAGGGTGGCAGCTCCCCCTCCCTATCGCTCCCTGCTGGATGTTGCGGCCCCTCACTGGGCTGCAGGTGGTTTTTGGTTCCGGGACGCGTGGCTGGATATTCTGGCGTAGCTGTTGGCCCACTCCCGTGGGTGTGGTGGTCCGGGGTGGCTTGGGCCTCTTCGGCCCGGGGGGGGGCAAAAATATATAAGTTATGCTATATATATCAGTTACTGTGCGCCTGGGGCCCTGCGGCCCTGCTCTCGGCTCGTGTCGTGGGGGGCTGGCCGGCCTCTGGCAGGGCCGGTTGCCTGTTGCCTCTGGTTCTCTGGGACTCTCAGCCTTTGTCCATGGGCGCGCCATCTGCGGCCTCCCTCATTCTCCTGCTGGGGTGAGCGCGTGACTGTCATCGGAATATGTGGCCTCGGGTCTTCGGTACTCTTGGGGGCTGCGGTTGGCCCGGATCTCCTGG
>VUQS01028100.1:0-25031 GCA_015108495.1 Heterochromis multidens | reverse complement strand
CTGTGGCTTTGACAAAAAAAAAAAAAAAAATGAAGACATCTGGTTTTGTGATAGTAATGACTTCACTGTGGTGTATAGTCCTAATGAATTCATCTACATAGCTGAACTTAACAAACAGACTGTAGCTGATAATCGCGATGTCTCCCCCAACACAAGGAGCTCTCACTGCAAACCTTGACTTGAAAGTCCCATTGCTGAGCCGGTCAAGTTATTTTCAGAGTTCCTGTGAGGCCGGTCAGTGGAAAAAGGAGGAGGAAGGGGGGCATAAAGAGACAGAGAGTGCTTCATACCTTTATGTAAACGCTGTATAGTCTCATTCAAACCTGGCTGTTAAAGCTTTTACATAAACCTGTCATGAATCATTCCTCCTGCACCCATTTTTTGTTTTTCAGCAGGAATGTAAAACATTTAAATTAACAAGATTTTACAGTTTTTACATGACATTTTCCTGGATGTCTGGCATCCACTAAGAGAGCTCAACAGTGTTTCCTTAACCTTTCGTCCTTGTGGTATGCGGGCAGCGCCGATCGCTCTTAGCTGTTTGGCAGGTCTTATGATGGCCCATAACAACTGAGGGTTACATCTTGTGTTAAACCCAGGGGCCATGACCCAGCCTCACGTCGTGGTGTAATGTTTACATCCTGGGGTATTTCTCTCCAGCCTAACTGATTGTCTAGCCCCTTGGGGTTATTTTTTCCCCTTCACACTCATAAAAAGCTCTGTGTGTCCGTTTCTTTAAGTACAAAGCCTGGAGGGCACTGAAAGGACATGCTTGATATGTCTCACACTGACGCTGGTCTGGATAAAACTACAGCCAGTGGTCTTATGAATCCTCTAGAGCAGAAATCTCATACAGATATTTCAGTACTACAGCCAAATGTGAGAAATGAAACAAGAAAATTTGTAAAGAAAACACTGTGTGAAAATGTCATAATGATATTAACCTCTGAATTTAAATCTTGATATGGCAATTTTTATAGTCTAGCAGAATCATGTTGCATATTTAGATTAATTTAAAATCAGGTAATCGCAAATCCAATGATGAAGGGAGTGTTTACTCACACAGAGAGTTCACACAGGCGTGTTAACCTGCATAAATCCAAGAGTAATGCAAACAATCAACAAAGGCTCCTTTTTGAAATGGAGTAAATAAGGCCTGCAGTCTCTGCCCATGTAGGAAGTGATTTTTCTCTTTTTTTCCACGCGGGTGCAGTTTGAAAAGTTTCATGATGTTATCATTTCACTCAAAGTTCAGGGTGAAGCAGCAGCAAAACATCAAGTAAACACGCAGTCAGCCATTAACTTACAAAAGTGCTTGTGCAGCAATGGCATAAATATTTCTCTGCTGTTTTGTAAAGAGGGATGAATTTAACCTCCTCGTGATGTCGGATGACTTGCTCTTCCAGTTTTGTGTGGAATCAGGCTCTAGCTACATTTTTTTTCCCAGGCTTTTAATTGAATCAGTGAAGTATGGATAGATGGGACCCAGGTCCAGTCTGTGGTTGCTGAGACGTCTGCATGTAATAGACCTTTACCGACAGCTTTTCGGGGTCTCCACTGATTGATTGTATTGATTCTTCCAGTTCACCAATGGCACAATAAGAAGTGTTACTGACCCATATCAAAACAGGCCAGAGCTATACTAGCCCATATCAATGGCCATTTTTCTTGTAGGGACAAAAATATTCAGTTGGTGGAAAGTTTCACGGTTTTAAACAGCCATTAGACAAATTCAACATGTATTTTTACCCTCATTATTGTTGGTGTTATTATTATTCCCATCATATTTTTCCCAACAGCTCTTGTGTGTTTTAAATGCATTAAAAAAAAACTGTCTGTAGTTTCTGTTGATGTTGCTTGCATGGGGGAGTTTGCTTAGGTATCACAGGCTGGGAGAATGCTTCTTTTCCTCGATTTTCTCTACTTTTCTCTTTGCCTCCTGAAGGACTGAAGAAAGTTCGTAATCCGGATCGAATGTACAGATCAGCAGTGTGTTATGCTGGCCATGGTCCACCTAAGAATATCAGTGATGACACAGAGACGAACAGTAAGAGTCAGTTATTAATACTGCATTGCTGCTGCAAGAGGCCACTAGCTGGCCAATCTATTATTCATCCATCAATTCATTTATTTACTTCTTGATTTCATCCGTCTCCATGCCCCCTCCTTCTTTTATTCTTCTCCAACACAACACCTCCTCCGGCTGTTCTGTTGATTGAAGTGTCTGCTTTACAGGATCACGCTGTCAATAGCTGAAGTGTTGTCGTTAACTAAGAGTGATTTCAGGTTGAGGCCAGGGGATCAGGACCTGAGCAGACCCTCAGAGAGAAAGCTTACGCTTTGATCCATCAATTATGACCCAGGACTTGCTTTTTCTTTGCTTTTCTTAAACCTGTATTTGATGGAGGGGTATCAACTCAGGTTAACGGTATGTTGTAAAAATGCTGGAAAAATAAATTGTGTATGACCAAATATAAAAAAATAGCATCCTATATATTTTTCCTTTATGGATTAATATTCGTCTCTGTCTTCCTCTCATTTCATTCGCACTCGATCAGAACTCCAGATCAGACATCATAGAGGAGGTTTTTATGACTTGTAAAAAGCAGCTTCTGTAGGGATTGCTTCAGTGCACTTACAAGTCTGTGCACAAGCGCTATTTTCTGTCACGACCAAAACAAGTCAATCAGAAATATAGGCCAAAGTCTTGACTTTATTTGTGGTGATTTTCCTTTCATTCCTCTTTAGAGAATGTGTCTGAATTTTAGCCTCTGTCTTTTTCCATTGAAAAAACTGTCCCCTCTAAAGCAGATTGTTTCTCAGCAAAAAGGAGGGCCTTCATTGTTAATGAATACACCAGTCTCTTCACTGCTGGGAGACTCTGTTGATCTAGGCTAGAGACTGGGTAATTAAGTGTGCTCATGTATTGTCATTTCTAAATAGTAAGTCTGAAATCACCCCCAACCCCTTGTTAGACTCTTCACTCGATATGTGTCACTGGAAGAGCTTTGCTGCACCAGATCTTTTCGGTATTTTTAACAGAGAATGTTTTGAGAGATTTAATGCCAAGGGAGTGCCAGTGCAGATCTATGAAACAGTGATGCAGACTGTAACGGGAACATTTTTGATAGACTTTTGCGTTACCCCTTCATGTGTGACAACTGTGACTGACAATACGTTTTGCCAGTGTTGCTGTTTCCCCTCATGTTATTGCATGGTATTACAGTATCCTGTTCCCATGTCAGACACCCCGTTTAATGTGTTCAGCCTGGAGGTTTTTCTGCCTACCAGGACACTCTGTAGCAGAATACAGAAGCTCAAACAAGCAGGTAAACCATTGATCTGAGTAATCGTCTGAGTAATTGTGGGAGTAGTTATGATACAGAAAGAAGGGCTTTGTTTGTGTGCATGTGTAAGCTAGAGGGAAAAAACTGAAAGAGAACAAGAGCAAGAGAGAGGGAGTGAGAGTGAGAGAGAGACCTCACCTCTGCTCTCCTTGAGATGGGATTTTTATGGATGGGTGAGCGTGGTGAGGGCTGAGAACACATAAAGAGTCATTTTCAGTTTGTTGCAGGCAGTTAACCATGTGTACATGTTTGTTGAACTTTCAGTAATAGGCCCAGGCTTTTTTGAGCTGTTTGACTTTTTGACAGTCTTTCCTTATTATGCTACATTACAGTATACTATTAACCACACAGAGACAAAGTGTGTCCAGCATATGGCCATTGAGGTAATGCAAACAGTGTAAATGTAAACAGTGAAAGCTGCAGTACTGCACATGTTGCATCTTGTAGCACAACTGCATAAGAAAATGTGCCCAGTGAGATTCAGTCCTATTCCAATCTCTCACTGGCATGCAGATGGTTTCTGTCTTTCCCAGTGGGGGGAAAAAAAAAACCTTTTGCGTTTTTTTACAACAGCTGTTGTGTGCATTGCCGGTCAAAGACTCATCCTCGATTCTATCACTAGACGCCATATAATAGTCTCTTTGCTTTAGTTTTATAGTACCGTAGCTGTGCTATAGTGAAGTTCACCAGTTCACTTTTTTTTGCTTGTGGGCAGTTTGTAATTTCACTGGATGTAAGAGTGTTATCGAACAGGCTATGGGCCAAATGATAAAGATAATTGGTTTCCCCGTCCTACACTAAAACATGGCTATTTTAAGTCTGCGTCTACATACTCCTCTCTGTGTCCCCATCAAGAGCCATCAGGCTGTGGGGAGACCAAACCCTGGACGATAGGCATCATTGTCATTACTGCCAGGGAAATTTGACACTACTTAAATTGTCCTGTGTTGTTTTAAAGCTCAGCTCAGGATCTCCCACAAGTACTAGGCTATAGACTCTGGTTTAATCAAGTGTTTGGTTCACTACTGGCAAAGTACAAGCACTTTTTCTTTTAGGTACAGCATAAAATCAGTGATATAGATTAAAGGTCTGCGTGAATGAAATAGTGTTTTTGTAATGTTTCTAAACATTTCAAGCCTGTTCAAATTTGTGATTTCAAATCATTTTAATTAGTAAATTTAGACATACTGTATGATTAAAAAAAGAGAAACTTGAGAAAATTGATTTTGTTGTTGTCTGTTATATTTTTAAAGCTGTATCAAGTTAATTAAATATCAGCAGTTATTTATTTTTTAGAAACATGCAATTTTAGCCATCAAAATTGTTAAATGAATGTGGAAGTCACATCGTTTGACCAAAAATAGTTTGTGCAAGGATTTGGGGGATTAGATGGATCACAGAAATGTGTCCACATCTTTAGGCTACTGAAACCAATATCCCGTTACGGTAAATGCATTGGCCATAGACTCATGCAGGTTAAGCCCACTCTTTCCCTTTCCTCTTCATTTTTTCACATCTCACAACTAGATTAATTGGTTTTAGTTTCCAGCACGTTATCAGTTGACCATTTCCCCCTGGCTGTGTGAGTTCATCTCTGCTTCACATTTGACCACACTTTGTCTAGATTTTCATCTTCTAACATGTTCTCCTTTTCTAGCCGTGGTGTGAGCTGTAGGTCCACTCTGTCATTGGACTGGTTTGATGTCTGGTCTCCTGTAGATCTGGTCATTATACCTACTGCATGACACATACAAGACATTATGAATTTCTCATCATCTCTACGCATTTCATGAATTATATTACTCGCTGTGCATGAATTAACTGCATGTGTGCTGTAATATTTGTCTGCATGCTACAAATAGAAGGCATTTATATCTTATACTTTTCTTCTGTCCTGCCTATTGTAGCAGACCTATGCTTTGATGTTTTCAGAGTGCATGCATATTTTACTTATAAACTGAAACATAATGCTGTCAGTTTTTGTATTTCTTTCAAATCTGCTGCTATTGATGCAAATAGATGTTGAATTTCTGTCCTTCTCAATGTATAAGTGATTAAGTGATTAGAAAATCAGCTGCTTTAGGAAAAAAGATCATTGCTGGTTTTAAGAGATGCAACACACGAAAACAGCACAAATTAAATGGTGCTCATTTTATCTTTGTAAAAGCACTGAGTCTTTGTAAATGTCCCTTTACTTTATAAAAAACCACAATATATGCAGTCAGTTCTCAGAGGATGTTTAAGTGATCAAAATATGACCATCATTATGGTAGAATTTTCATGTTGAAGTCTGCATCAAAGCAAAAGCTCTTTGCATAGGTTGAAACGTTGTTTGTTTTCTGCACAGCACTGCTAATTTATTTCTTGAATACAGTGCTTTGTAGCGGATGAAAAAGCACATTTTGGTCTCTCTTAGCTTGACATTTTGTCACCCAGTTGATGAAATATGTCTGAGCTTATCTCATTTGCCTAACCACGCTAATTTCTAAGCTAAACTCTTTTTTAATTTTTGGTCCAGCCCAGTGGATGGCTGTCATCCAATGTAATGATAACAGACACTGCCATAGACCTAATTCAGTTTCAGAGCACTTCTTACTGCACAGAGACGAGGGCCAAATATTTATCCACAGGACTGTTTGTTCTTCTCTGATTCACCTCCCATGTATTCTAGGTATAGCTACAAAGGAACAGTTAGACTCCTCTTCACATCCATAAGCCATATTAGCCACTGAACTGTTGTGGAAAATGTTTGCATTCAAAGTTACTTTGGATATGCACCACCAGCAGCGATTTGTTGAATGATCTATAGCCAAAACATTAGCTTGCTATTTCTCCACAATGTGGGCACAGATTAAAAAGAAAAACTGTCACTCCCAGTGCGCTCTGAGACAGAGACGGAAGAGAGAGGGTTTTGCGTTCAGGGCTCAGATATTGATTAAAGATTTGTTTTTGTCAGCCTTTCCAGTCTCATGACCCTCGCTCTCATCTCTAGGGTGGGGCTAGAGCAAGCTAGCATGACAGATACCCTTAAATTTGGCCCAAGTGTTTGCTTAGCAGCCAGGATCAGCGATAATCCAAACATCATCACAGAGAAATATATATATCTTTATACCTATTCGTCAAAGGGTGATGTAAATTATACAGCAGCATGCACAGACTGCCACTGTTCAGCTCATACATGGCCTGTGGTGGCAACATGAAAGCTGCAGACCTCTAGTCTCTGTATTGAAAAGCATTCCTCTCCCTGTTTAGCCTTTTGTATGTGAGCTCACTCATCAAGACCTAGAATGTAATTGGCTCCAGTGTGCCAGCTCAGCTCAGCACATCCTCTCATGTAACAAGCTCTGGTATCAGCCTGTCTTGCACTTTAGTGTTTTACAACCAAATAGTAGTTTTCTGTGGATCCCTCTCTTGGCTAATGTACAGGCAGTCATTAAGGCTGCTGTTTAAACTC
Organism: Heterochromis multidens; assembly: GCA_015108495.1. Lineage (NCBI taxonomy): Eukaryota > Metazoa > Chordata > Actinopteri > Cichliformes > Cichlidae > Heterochromis > Heterochromis multidens. The sequence continues at coordinate 18,230 of VUQS01028100.1, read as the reverse complement.
CAAAATAAATATTAAACCTTACAGGGGAGTGCACGGGAAATGCAAAGAAGCAGAGTTGTTTATAGACTTTGATCAACTTCTGGTTTAGAAAAAAGAGCTACATTTACATTTTCAAAGCCAAATTTTAGTGGGTAAGTTGCTGTTTATCCACTGATCAAATCAGGCAATTTGATTAGGAAGAGCTTGTCTGTATTCTCTAAACCTGCTGTTCCCCTTAGGGCTGTTTTTATATCATGCACAAACTACAGGATATATACAAGATATCCATTCCACGTTCCACAATGGACAGATCTTTAATTAGTAAGCAATACTTTGTTGGAACGCTCACGGTTTCTCCTTCACATCAGTGGAAATGCCCGATGGAAGAAAGACATACAGTCGCTCAAATATTGTTAGTTTGGATAAATAGCAGCTGGGAGAACAAAAAGAGTTTAGCTATGAGAGTGCTGTAAAAAGAAACCTCAGTAATGTTGAGTTCACTTTTGTGTGTTTAAGAGCCTTGTAAGAAATGTTTTAAAAAGGCCTCCTTCAAGTTAGACAAGGACTCCCAGATTAGAGAAGGCCAGCACTGAGCATCTGAAGAAGTGCCACATCTAAAACACATGGTTTATTTAACAGCTAAAAGCACACACGCCGTTTGAAACATGACAGTAGTTAACCTGTTCTTCAAAGAAATATAGTCATTCATGTCTTGAAAACAAAACCATGAAGACAGTAGCCCTATGTATAATCTGATGTTTTGGTACTGTAAGGTCTCTGTTGTTTTTGCATCTGGTGTTAATAACAGCTTCCAGACTAAATGCCTAGTTTCTCTACAGTTTTATGTTAAAATGGAAGGAAAAAACATTATCACTGGTCCACTGAATGAATAATGTTAATGTCAAATACTAAATAAAAGCAGCACAATTTCTTTGTGCTTTCTGTCTGGCTTAATTAGGATATTGTGAAGATTTAGTATTAAAGTTAAGAAATCTTATTTTTTACATACACCAGTTAGTACTACTGTTAAAGGTTTGGTTGCAAATCCTTTGCTGTCAATGACTGTCTGAAATCCACAATCCATAGACATAAACAGATACTTGGCATATTCCTTGGTGATGCTCTGCCAGGCCTGTATTGCGGCCATACTCATTTCTTGCTTGTTTTGGGGACATTTTGCCTTCAGTCTGGTCTTCAGCAAGTGTAGCACATGCTCACTTGGATTGAGGTCAGCTGACTGAATCGGCCAGTCAGAAACATTACGCTGACTAAAAAATAGTAAATGTCAGCAGTTTAAACCCACAGAGTGTGTCTCATTCAAATGCATTGTCCTGGGGAAACTGTTCTAACTGCACTGCATGTATAGTATATAGATTTAAAATTAAATACAAAGAATTGAACTGGTAGTTTTTTTTTGTTTAAAATTAAGATTTCTTAACACCAAAATACATATTGGACTCTTGTGACAATGTCTCAGAGTTGTGTCTTTTAACATTTAGTATGTTTACATGTAGTGCATTAGTAATCTAATCATTCTCCAGTTTGGTGGTAACCTGATTTCAGAGGCATCCTTGTAAGGTTAAGGGATTAGGAGAAATCCAGTTAACACCTTGTTAGTCCTGCAGGGTTTACATAGGTTGCTTTGGTGCTTGGGGGGTTGTTAGCTGACAAATACAAGACTGGCATTTCAAAGTAAAAAGCAGTTATGTTGCAGTTGTGTCACCTTTTCATGTGCACAGCATACTGAGCCGAGATGCTTTTTGCATAATTCAGGGGTCTGTGGCAAAGTTGTAGAACCAAAGGTACTTTGCACAAAAACACGTTGTGCAAAGACCGGTGTAATTTTAAGGTTATGAAATGATTAAAACCAAGTGGGAGATTTTATTACATCTGTCAAGGTCCTCTATGCTGTTCTCATCCCAAATATTTCAGCCTGCTGGCAGGTTGAGTAGACATATCCTCTTACAGTAGATTTCTATCACAACTCTCTCGGTGAGGAAATCCTCGACATACTTGAGCCTGGTGTTGATGGTGTCATACGAGGGTGTGCCAGAGGGGAGCATTAACTCCTGAATAATCTGAGCACAGACAGACTCTTCATATGTATGGATGTGAGCTTCAAACAGCAAATCTTTTAGGAAGGGCGATGGCTAAGACTTTCTACTGACCTATGAAGTATCAGAGTGTGGGTTTAATGTGGGGTTTTTTTTAATCTGTTTCTTGCTCACATTTGAAGTTGTTGCTCTGAGAAATAGTCTCCACATAAAACAGCTTCTTTTTGTCTTTCGTCTCTGTCTCTGATCATTCACTTGCAGCATGTTATCTAGTTTTGACAGTGAAACTACTCTGGTGGTACCTAGGAGCAGATGCTGTATGTGATTCTTAATTGGGTGAAACAAATCATTACAGATACCTGTGAAGCTCATATAAAAAAGAGTCTACATGAGTCTACATGTAAAATAATAAGGTACAGACGGATATAGTGGATACCACAGATATCTTTGCATTCCTTTGGGAGCGATGACGGTCCACCTTATGGATTATAGTATTCTTGGGCTCCATCTCTATGGATAAGCTGAGTTGAATTTTCCATATGGATATTTCTGGGCAGTTGCACTGTACTCTTTTAGAGATATACAGCAAGCAAGCTGAACTTCTCGTATAGTCTCATAATGAAGTGCACTACTGGATTATTTGTATTGGCTTTATAGTGGTGTTTTGCTTTGGTTGAACTTTTTCTCTATTTGTCTGATATCAGCTACCCCAGGGATCCATAGTCAGCACTCATATTCAGGCTTTTTTTCTGTCTCCCCCTTTACTTGCCCATTACGCCTAACCTACAGTTATATAAATGTGGAAGAATGCAGCTCAGTCTGTGATGTTTGCTTTCTTGTTCTAGTATATTTTCATACTATATTGCATTATGGATAAATGCAGTATTTTGCATTACCTTTAGTGAATGTATTTACATTTAATTTGAACTCCTAAGCACTGAATAACAGATTTATTTTCACATGCTGGGACATTACCTGGATTAAACAGCTCAACATCCAAGATTTACAGTGTAACAGACTTTAAATCCATTAGAAATGTGGTGGTAGTATAAAAAAAGAGAAGAAGCTTAAAGTCTATGTGAATAGAGGACAGGAATAATACAAACTTTACTGGCAGCTACAGATACAAGAAACCCTCTTATTTTCTTTTGCCCTTTCTTGATTGTAAATTATTCCCTGTGTCAGCTGTATATAAGTCTCCATCCAAACAGATGAACTGTTCCCTTTTTCCACATAGACTGTTCAGATTTTGTTCCATCTAATTGTACATTATTGTTGGTGATACAGATTGATTTATTGACAATTTCTGCTGCTTGTGTTTAAACTAATTATCGCTTATAATATCCTTACTTAGAATATTCTTATTTTGTATGTAATTCACAAATACTAACATATAGCTGTTTATATTAGGTTTCTTTATGATATTGTTAATTCAATCATTTTTTTCCCTCCCTAAGCAAATATAATTTGTCCATGCTTAAGTTATCTGCATATTTAAGCAAGAAAACAGCGATGGAATGAAATGAACATTTGCATACATCCATGCAAAAGGGTCTACTGTTTTCTAATTCTTGTGAACTGATTGTGAAAAGTAAATTGAACTACATACATTATGATGTAAGCATTGGGCCTGGTAATTGTAATTATTTCCCTGAATAATATACCACATTATTTGTGCAGCACACAGATTCCCAAATCCCCATACACTATGAAATCACTCAAGGGTGTTTATTGTGTCTAAATAATGAATAGATACAGCCTTTACAAGTTGACAGTGAAAAATTTCTGGTGAGCTCCCCTGATGGAATGCATTTCACAGTAAAATAATTTAGTCGTCCGCAAAATAAAATGTATGCAATACTCTATCCTTAGATTAATTTCCTAATTCAGTTGGGAATAGTTGTTTTACAGTCAGCATTTTGCTGCAGAGAGACTTACAGACTGATAAAGAGGGACATGAGCAAGTCAATAAGGTACATGAGCTTGTGCTAAATATTCTTTTTTGTCTTGCTCTTGTTGCAGATGAACATGGACATTTGAAAATATACCTGCCCAAGAAGCTGCTTGAATGTCTACCAAAATGCACTTCGCTGCCAAAGGAGAGACACCGGTGGAACACTAATGAGGTAAGGACACCACTGCTAATCATACCTCTTTCCACCAAATCCATCTCTCTTCAAAGATAGCCGTACATGAGACACAGTGTTCTCTCAGACCCTTTTCAGACAGATATAAGTCATATGAGATCTCTCTGAAATAACAACTGCTATCTGTGACATTAACTGCTACACCAGAATACAGGAAAAAAATTGCTGGTATAGGCTACATGCTTAAATGTGACATATGATGACAGTGAATGTGTTATTTTAAATGTACCTATTAGGGTTTATTTATAGCTCTTGTGCTTCCACTTCAGATTAAACCTATTTCAGCATTCATCATAACTTCATAGGATTTATTATTTGTATTACTACCATATTTTATATATAGTATTTTATTTAAAGTGCATCTACATCTTATATTGATACACAGTTTCCTCTGATGTTTTTTTAGATGCAATACAAAATCTTTTCCTAATGTAGATAATTCACTGGTTTCAGTTACAGTACGTTGTGTGGTGGAATTTTTATTTAACCTCACTTTTAAACTGAAACAAAATGTCTCTTGTAATTTGTGTTTACTAAAGATTTGGCAGTGCTCATCCTGCTTGAAAACCCTGTTTGTTAATGTCACTTGTAAGTTTTATTCACAAAACTTCACCCCTGCTATTCAGCAAGCATTGAACAGGTTAATAGTGTTTTGCAGTGGCAGAATGAAAGCATTTCATGTTTGCATCACATTAGGTAAGGATGACATATAACATTGTACTTCTTTTCCATTGAAATATTTTGCTTTTTTAAGGTGCCAGAGATGGCCTTTGTTTTCCTTGTCCTTTAACAAGAGATCAGACACTTCCAACAGTTATTAGTCATCATTTATTTATGGAGCTAGACATATTCAAAAATATCATTTATACAGGAATTTGAAGTCTCCTGGAAAGTTTCACATTAGCCGCTCCTGTCCAAATCTTAATCTGTGTTTACCACTTGACTTCTTTTCCAGACCCAGAGTAAGAGACAAATCCCACATTAAAAAATAAAGCATGTTAAAATTTTGAAAACAATAATAAATGTAATTTTCAGCAATCTTTACGATCCATTATCCACAAAGTAATTGATTTGCTCTATAGCAGTATTTCAGAACGCAGACGAACGTCTACACAAATCTTAAACATTTTATATTGTATTTCCCTAACAGGGACTTGTGTTGCTTCATTTGCCTCAGAACTCATTTGTCAGCCTGCTCTCTTTCTCAGGGGATACGTTGATGAATTTATCGCTTTCATTTTCACTATTGATACATGAAAACTTTCTTCTTTATAGAGAATAACTGGTAGCAATTAGATCTAAATACACTCCATGACAAATCTTAAAACCAATATGCAAAAATCAACCATCCATGCTTTTGATTAACAAATTGTGACCACATAAATACAGTCATCTGCAATGATGAAAGTTAATTGACTGAAAAACAACCAGATGATAAGGCACCAGACAGGCCCGTTTCTTCGAAAAAGGATATTCAAAAAGACAATCTGTCAGTAACATACAGTTAAATATTATTTCACATTGACTTTGTGTAGTAAGAATCTTTAGAAAATAGTTATGAGGGTATTGAGATATCTTTGGCTACAGTGCTGATTAATACAGTGAGAAGAAAGCATCTTTCCTTGTACTCACCACTTCCACACTCATGACTTTCCCTATACATCACTTCCAGTCTTCATTAAATTCTCTATCATATCATTTCTCAATAGCCCAGCTGTAGTTATGAAAAAATGTATAACGTGTGTGTGTTTCTAATTGGCTGATGTTGTAACTTGTTTGCCCTGTTTGACCTGCATTGTGCTGCAAGCAGTCTAAATTAATTAACATGGCTTTGAAATTGATCTCAAAATGTAAGTCTAAGCATTTGCTCATGAATGCTGTCGGCCACAGTTGTTAGCATGTCTTGTCATTTATTACCAAATTAAATAATAACAGACATATTTGAGAAAAAAGGACCATGTTGTGTTACTGGCCTGCATATTCCTCTGTGGATGTTTGGCAGGATGATAGAAAATTGGGGAAAAAAATAAAATAAATTAGCAAAAAAAGATGGTTCTCTTGGTGTTGTGTTATGCATGCCAATAGTGTTTTCCAGGGCTGAAAAGAGCAAGGCAACCTTTCCTTAAATCAAGGACATTTCTTTATTGTGCAGACCATGCAAATCAGAGTGTTTGGGCCTCATTGGTGGCAGACAGGCAGGAAGGGAGGGATCAGAGAGGCTCTTGTCGGTGCAATTGTGTGACTCTTAGTGAAAGTGACACCTCATCAATTCTGTGCATATTTTTGGCACTGGCTCAGCATGCTTAATGCACTAATTTCCCACATTTTATGTTTAAGGAATATGAGCAGTTTGGTAGCTTGGCTGCTAATGTTCATTTGAGCCATTATTGTGCAACGTATACCACAGTTATTTTTCTTCCATAGCACTCTTTAGGCTGGAAAGTTTGGCTGCTTGTGTGAAAACTACAGCTATAGTGGGCTATAGCTAAAGCCCACTATACAGTACAGTAGCTGCAGTTTAACATGCATTCTTTAGAAAAGACTGTATGTTAGTTTAACATGCAGTCTTTAGAAAATGTATTCACAGGTTAATTTTCTTATGTGAAATATTTAGAGCTATGATGATAGATCGATTAATCCATTGGCAGAAAGTAACTGAGAGTTATTTGGCTTATTGACTGAATATGTATGTCATTTTTTAGCAAAAATTAATCTTGTTCCAGACTTTTAGGGTTCTTGTTTTATGATATAATTACATGGATAACTTTGGATTGTGGGCTGTTAAAGATGGACAAACTAGATATTTAAACAACTAAATGTATTTAAATACACTAGTACATACCCATGCTGGAGTGTTGTTTGGTTTGTGATTTTAGTCTGTTGTGGTTGCAGGCAACATGATGATGTTATAATATCTGATATAGATAAGAACCTTCAGGGGCCTTAGATGTACCTGTGTGCCAGTTTTGGTTGTTCAACTCCTGATTGTGTAGAAAGAGTTTGCAAACAAGCAAACAGAGATTTTGTGTGATGTAAAAAAATGTGTGCAAACATTCATCTGTTTACAGATTTTTAGGGTTTTCCTTGTTTTATGATATAATTACAGTGATAACTTTGGATTGTGTTGTCCACTGTCTAAATAATTAGATTAAAGTAATGTGGATTTTTTTTCTGCATTATGTAACAACATAAAACAATAATTAATATAAATCATTGATATAAATCATGTAATTTGCTATTAAATCAAATCAGCTGTGATTTGCATAATAGAATTTATTTAGCATTTTGTAGTATATTAACCGTGTCTCTTATTTATGCACATCCAAACATCTAGTGAACCTCTAATTTTGATTTATTTCCATTCCTAACATGTCGTACTAATTACTTTTAAGTTGCTCGTACCATATAAAGGAATATTTATAAAATGTTGGTTGTTTACCCTTCCTGCCACCCACATCTCATTACAGTTGTATGTTTTCCTCTTGTTTAAATCTATGATTATTCAGTTTCAGTCTGTTTCAGAGGCACACTTTTTACACATCATTTTATTTTTAGTGGAAGTGAATGAGGATGCAACTTGCTGCTTGGAAACTTTAATCTGGAAAGAGAGTGAGTGGGGGCTCTGGTGTTGCCAGTGAGGTGAAGTGAAGCTAATGCAGAACTATTCATTTCTGTCATTCTCATGATTTCCTTGTGTATTTTCATGAGAAGAAGGTGTGCAGGAATACATTTCAAGCATTTACTGGAAAATTAGATAAACCAATTGAATCAAAATTCAAGGCAGAGGATAGGAGTTTAGAAGGTTGAATGGTACCCTTGTCAGTAAATCACAAGTAGCGTGCAAGGTACGGATATGCTATCAGCCTTTAAATTATCAATGGGAAAGAAGTACCTGGCTGCTCAAGAAAAAACATGGTTTTACTGAAAGAAATGGAAAAGGAGGTTGTGATTGAAATAACACTTTTTTTGTGTTGCAATAATCAGTGACATTTCTGTGATTTCTCATCTGTCAAAAATGAGACAAGATCTTAGCACACTTTATAGTGAGCAAGTTGTAAAAGAAAACAGAAATACTTCCAATGACTCTATACTTACTTTGTTTGAGTAACTCCTCTTTCAGCCTTTAATGTCACCATGCCTCTCAGGTTAGACAGATAGGAGCGAATCTTCACAGAATTCCTCTCAGGTCTGCAGCCAACTGCTATTGTCTGTTTGGTGCTCTGGCATGATGACCTCTATTTTGCTAGACATTTCTGTTGAGATTAGAATCTTTTTAAAGAAGGACATCTTGCACAGGAAGGGCTTTAGGCTTATATCCTTTTCAAGATCAAACAGAGTCAGGCTGATGTTTGGTTATGCTGGCATGGAGGTTTCAGTACATGAGTTGTGTTGGAGAATTGCTATTTTACCAGGGCTATATCCCAGATGGATTTTTTGGGGGTTTTTTTTTGGTTCACCTTAGACTTCTGATTCAGGCTGTATATTATTATAGGATTCAAAGCAAGTGTCCATTGGGGAACTACCAGTAAAAGAAAGATGATTTTTTTTAGGCTTGACTTTTCTGCTATACTGTTGGACTTATGGGTCTAAATGGCAGCATTTATGATGTGCTATCAGAGTCCTAAAGACAAGACTGAGTAATATTTTCTACACCACAACACGCTGGATTAGACCCCTCAGTGTTAGCCTCCTTGGAGACATAAAGCTTTCTGACTTTTAATAAGTGGTTCAAGTGTGACATTATAAAGCATTGACAAACAGAGTAAATTTGCCAATTGTAGAGAAGTGACTGTATTTCTTGGCACTCCATGTTGAAAAGCAGAGGCAGAGGAGTACAGCATGAAGCCTTGGTTGAGGGAGGACACTGGGTCTAAGCTGGTGTGACACCCTTAGCCTTTAATGAACGGCACAACGCTCTGAGTACTGTGAGCTTCCTCTCAGCTTAGAGGGGACTGCTTCTGAACTGGTGCTGAACCAAAACAGACAAGAGAGCATCAGCTCAGGCCTCCACCGGCCTGCTACACATTTAATGCCCCTGTCGTCAGGAATAATCCTCTCTGCCTCACGCCGCTGCCAGCAGCAGCGCAGCGTGGTGCCTACATGCAATATGCCACCGCTCAGGACAGAGCAGGAGAACCAGTAGAAACACTTAGTGGACTCACCGGGCAGCGGGCGTAACAAGCAGGGAAGCAGTGATCACAAACCACAATAAATGAAATTAACTGCGATATCAGATACACTGTCAGTAACACCATAAGATAGGTACAATAATGACAAGCACAATTGGATGCAGTGTGGTGTAATCATTCACTCCTTATCTCAGACTAAAACATAATTTGTGTTAACCCACTCCATGCCACTGTGGTATCTTGGAACCTGCTGTTATGATTTTACACAACAATGCACTTGCTTGAATACAATTACAGAGGGGAAATGAATCATTTTTTATGAATTCATTTGTTCTTTGAGAACTGTAATGATTCTTTTTCAGTGTTTTTTTTAATATTTTAATTTAAAATATGAAAGGATAGCACAGCAATAGCTGTAAATCTCACATATGTATTATTGTTATCTTTTCCAGTGAAAGGGTCATTCTTAGCTATTAAAACCCTCCACAATTTCATGCTGGTATCTCTAGTCTGTTGGAAATATATACCACAACCACCCAGCTTTGTGGTTTTCTCAGTCCAGCAGTATGCCCTAAAACTAAATTAATTTCAGAGAGTTTAGTTTGTGTGGGCTGGTGTCAGGTTCATGACCAGAACAAAACTAAAGTTTTGGCTTCACGTACTGTGCTATGTGCAGGCGTGTCAACTTTTTTGCAGTTTTTGTGTGCGATTATTGTTCAGTCTTTCTATACTGACATCAACAAATGGTCAAAAAAAAAAAACTAATGTGCTCATGCATTTTTATTAATGTAAGTCCTTTGGGCCACCTTCTTCTCTGACTGTGTCGTGTTCCAGCATGCAGCAGGGTTTCTTCCAGGAAATTGGTTAGCGCAGGTGGTAAGCGCTGTCCCCATCTAATCACACCCGTAGGTGATACAAGTCCAGCTGGTCAATAAAAACTTTAAACTAAGCAGCAAAGTGCTGTGCAGATTATTTATTGCAAAGCAAACGTATGGTGCTGAGCTGAACCAAACAGCTCTTGAAGCAACTCATTCTGTTATTAGTGTAGTTACTAGATGACAGCTGAAAACATTGTTTGCTTGATTTCCCTGAATTTTTAATAAGAATGATATAACATTTTGTAAGAATAGATCAGTTTCTCCTGACGTTAGTGAAAGCACTCTTTATTTTAGATGAAATGAGATGCCTGCATCAAAAAACACTACGGGGAAAAACACTGTGCATCTACCATTATTTTGTAGACATATTAAACAGACAGACCTCAAGTTATAATGAATGTGCCTGAATATCCTGAATATTTATAGCACTGTTTTGAACACTACATCAGCCAAACACAACAAAATAAATTGAGATTTTGTGTGTAGTGTACTACAAGCCTAAGATCTGAACTTAAAACTCATGTTAAAAAGCTTAAGCATCCCCTTCAGAATATCCTGACCTTATTGAAACACTGTATTAATGAAAGCTTTCTGTTATGGATTAGACTTGGTTGTATTAAAGTGATCTTGCTCCCAGTTATTTGACTCCTCATTCCCAGTTCTGATACATTTCAATCATTACACAGCCAGACCTCAACTGTCAGTGTTTTTTTATGGCCACTCACCTATTACAACACAAGGTTACGCTTGATTAAATGTTTATCTTTATTTGAGCTCCTTGCCATGCAAGGCTTTCTCTGTGGAGAGTAATTAAAATGACTCCCACCAATTGCAAATGTTTACAGAAATGTTCATTAGCTTCTCTGGGGCAATCAGTGAAAATTAAAGGTCACGTTTTTCCATCTATCTGTTTGTTTGTTGTTGCTTTTCTTTTCTTTGATTCTATTTTCTGGGTTAGATCCAATGTTTTTTTCAGGGAGAGGTACTGATAACATGTCAGTGTGTCTAGGTGAGAATCTTTTTAAAGTAACGTTTAGGTTTTATTTATATCAGCTCGTCATTGAACTACTCAGTTGAGGTTTAGATGGCAAAATGCCTCCACAGTTTATTCTGGCTGCTCAGGGAGCACATTTATTTAGCCACAGTGCTGCAGTGTGTCAACTTTTCACTTTTCTTTTCAAAGGGTTTTTAATGGGAACACCCAGGATAATTTATGTCTGTGTGTGGCGTGGAATGATCCTATACTTTCATCTGCTGTAGTTTCCACTCAATTACAGTTTACTAAATAATGTATTTTGCTGTGCTTTTTTCATCACATTTGGCTGGTGAAAGTAGAAGACAGGAAGATAAGGAACTAGTAGTTTCTTTGGATGGCTGACTTCATAGTAACTTCCTGTGAGCTTGATAGCTTTACTGATTGCTAGCGTTGTAGCGTACTGTGAAGTGTCAATTGTGAGGCCACAGTGTAGTGAGGCTGTTGTAATAGGAACCCACCAGTCAGGTCATCCAGGGGGTCCTGTATGCTACAGGAACCCTTTGCTTTTTTCCTCTGGATGTGCACATCAAGGCAGGGGTCCTCAGTATCCTCTGAAGACAGGGGTATCCACTCAAAATTGCATGACCTCTATTGTAGCAGATACAGGTCACTCCACCTCCTGTGGGAAGCCTCTAAATTGAACCCAGCTTGTGTCTTCGATTTCTTTCCATCTCTCTCTTCCTCTGGTTTCCCTCCTTTACTCTTATCTTCTGTCTCTTTCCCTTTTCCCTCATGTGTTCACTGAGCTGCAAAGCTATTCAGGTATAGACAGAAAGATTTCTACCTTTCTCTCTGAATTGCTTGGTCAGGATTTTTCTGTGCAGAACCGTTTTGTAATGGAGTTTAACTTTATTTACTAGATAAAGGAAAATGAGTTCTGCATTTGATGTGCACGTCTATGCTTCAATAAACTGTTATATTGTTCTATATACAGTAGATGTTCACCTGCCTACCTGGCAGCCATGACTAGAATTGCATTGTATTATTATATTCAATACCATGATCCTTTCTGTAATCTAAACATCTATTCTTGGAACTTTCTGACTGCGTGTTTTTGTTACTGAATCTGAATAATAAGAATAACTGAATAATAAATTTTTCCACCAGTGGCCGCAGGGTTATTGAACATGTCTGAGCTCATCAACAGATAAGGAGGTTGCCCATACGGTGAATGATTAGGATGGTGACTCAGTAGAATTTATGCAAATAAAACTTTGTAGACAGACTATAGGAAAGTATCTTGTCTTTTCTTTACAATTTAGAGGCTTTAATCAATTAAGGGAACAATTTTTACTTACATTTGTCAAAAAATATATTTTAAAAAATGATATTGTATGAAAACAACATAATTTCCCTGATTTCAAATATCTCCAGCAGCAATTAACTGATGAAATTAACAACAAGCAGCTGCTTGCTATTTAAATTGGGGAGAAATTACAGGGAATTGGCCAAAATGGAAACAAAAAGAAAACCTAGACTCAAGTGGAGCTTGAAGAAAAAGCTGCTGCTCACAAAGGGGGTACATCAGAGAAAACAAGTAATGAAAGGGACATTTGGTAACTCATTGACAAGAGTAGATAAATAAGATGTATGGAAAGAGACTGCAAACAAAATTAATGCCAGCTTTACTCTTGCCATTGGTACTCTGTGGAATACAAAAAAAGTGGTTTAACATCCTGTCAGAAGTGTGTCAGGAGATTGCTGCATACAAGAAGGCCGCTGCTGCTAGTGTACGCTATAAAATTACTCTGTTTTGAATAATGCATAGTGCTTCAGATAAAGTATTGTTCATGACCAGTGCAGTATTGTTCAGTGTGTGTACTTGATGCTTTGGGACCACCGCCTGAACAATTAAGTACAACACAGGCTGACATCATAGTCTAAGAAAACAACATAAGAGAAGACCAAGACAGGGTTTGATTTTTTGTATCGCAGGTTATAGAGAATAAAGTTTTCTACTCCAACTTTAGACTATAAGACAACAACAATATGAACAACTGAACAACAGGCACAATAATTGACAATAAGGTGGCAGTGGTTGTGCTTTTGTTAGTAATATACAATGAAAACTGTACTTACCCTGTCTGGCTGACTGGTTACTTGAGTAAAAGCCTTTCCATGAATTCCTGCCCTGATAAAAACTAATGAGAGACACACATATGTTTCCACATTAATTTCAGAATAATAGATGACTTTCACTCCCCTACTGTCTCTTTTCAAGTCATATTTTTTTTCTGTACTTACAAGCAACCTGATTAGTCAAACATCTCTTTACACATAGTGCTGCCAGAGCAGAAAGAAGCAGCTTTGCTCCAAAAGAGGCTCTTACTGTGATTAAAGCAGCACCTATAATTCTAGCATGTGTATGTAAACATTGACATCATACATTTAAGTTTGCTTAGATGTGTAAATCTACTCTATATCACACACATATTGTGCTCCCCGTGTTCATTGCTAGATCTACCATATGTTCTAATTGTAAGGACAAGTGCGGATGATCATTTAAGTCAAGTTTGTTTAATTAAAACTAGGCCACACTTAAGATGCTTTTTGTTTTGACATTAGACAACTTAGTTTTGGCTTTACAATCCAAAGATCCAATTGTGACCATATAACGTCCTGTCCAGTATGTGGACAGATGTGGACAAAAATGTTGAATCAGCCCTCATTTCTTTTTATTTCTTCCAAGAAGCATGATTTGTTGTGTAATGTAAAGTTTTTTTCTTTGGATATTGGCTGCTTTTTTACTCATTCATTCATTTCATTTTCAGTCCAGTCTTTGTGCCTGACCATTTTCAGAGGAATGGTTTTTTTTTAAATTTGTTTGTTAAGCCAATTAACACTGACCTATGCATCATCATTCAAGCATAGAAAAGGCACCATACTCAAAAGAATAGACAGTGTTGTGTCTACACATAACAGGCAACTTAAATTTGTTCCCATTTCTTTAGTTGAATCTACAAAAAATGCCAAAGATAACACAGTTTGACAGGCATAAAATAGCATTTTTGCACCAACAAGGTGATTCCCAAAGAGCTTTTAGCTGAAAACTTGGCATGTTTCGGCATGGTGTGCAGTGTGTCCTTAAAAAAATCTGAGAAAATTGGACAAGTGGAGGACCAAAGAAGAAGTGGCAGGCCTAAAAAAACTATCTACTGAAGATGAACAGTATTTGAAAGTCATGTTCTTAAGAAATGGGGAAAAAAATTCAGCAAAGACCTGACACAGCACCTAAGAGATGCATCTGACCCTTCAGTTGATCCATCTATTGTTTGCTGAACCCTCATCAGAAATGGTTTCAGTGGAAGAGTGGCTGTCCAGAAGCCATTCTTAAGGAAGAAAAGGCTGAGGTATGCTAAATTATACAAGAACTGGACTGAAAATCAGTGGTAACAGGTCTTATGGAGGGATGAATCCAAATTTTACATTTTTGTGTCAAATCGTCAGTAAGTCTGTTGAGGTCAGGAGAGAGGTACAACAGTGAGTGTCTATAGCCATCTGTAAAACATGGTGGAGGGTTTGTCATAGTTTGGGGCTGTATTTCAGCCAGTGGTGTTGGGGAGCTTGTCAGAATTGAAGGAATTATGAATGCAGAAAAGTCAGATTTTGAACTACCATACAATACCATCTAGAAAGCATCTGATTGGCAACAGCTTAATTTTTCAGCATTGACAGTGATCCCAAACACACTGGTAAAAGCATACCTGGGTAGAAGAGCACACAATGGAACACTATCAGTCATGGATTTGTCTCCCTTCAACATTATTGAAGCAGTGTGGGATCATCTTGACAGAGAATTGAACAAAAGGCAGCGAACATGCAAAGAAGAGCTTTGAATGTCCTTCAAGAAGCCTGGAGAACTATTCCTGAAGACTACTTAAAGAAATTACAAGAAAGCTGCCTCAGAGAGTTCTGGCTGTTTTGAAGAATAAAGGTGGTCATACCAAATATTGACTTTCAAGTTCATTAGAGTTGCACAACCTCTGTTTTTGCTTTACGTATTTCCATGTATGTTTGCATATGTTTCAATAAATCGCTGCACCTATTTCCCATTTTCCTAGTAAAAGATAAAGAACATGTTTGTTCTTTTGTGCTTCATCTGGTAGCAGCAAAGTTTGGTAGTTCTAAAGAAATAAGGATTGAGACTTTTGCACAGTATTGTAAGTGACAAAATACACATATGACCATGAAGCACTGATAATATACCAAATAGGAAACTATTTCATGTTTAATTTATGTGAAACATAGCACTGACTAATTCCTCTTGTGCTAATTCACTGACATTTTTATGCTTTTGTTTTTTCCAGTAGTAATTCCTTAGCAAACTTCTGAAACATATTACCAATTCAAAAAACATGTCTATAAACAGTTTTCATAAAATTAATAAAAGTTATGAAGTATCACAAGTGCTACTGGTCCACTTTAGCCTCATATTTGAGCTGTTTTCTGTTCAGACACCTCATTTTGAATGTCACACACTGCAGGAGCCACTTGTTAAAATGCAGATTTAAACAGACATTCTTTTTAAATTCAATCATGTCTGTGTTAAAGCATCGATCTACTGAAACATTGTCTGCAAAAAACAATTCAAATCAAATAATATGCCTTCAAATTAAAGGTAATTATACTCAGTATTATTATTGAACTCCTAACCAGATTTTCTGAATGTGCAGGTATTTGCTATAAAAATCTCTTCCTTTAATGTTTCTCCATAGATTCACGAGCAAGTTCTATACATGACCTCTTACCAGTTATGCAAATGTTTTTCCAAGCTTAATTATATCATAAAATAGTGGATTATTAAACTTTTCTAGGCGCTGTATTTCTTTCAGCTTAGAGTTAGGTGCTCTATTTATTTCAGGCTAGAGTTTTCAATTTTATAATGCCCTTGCTATTTTATCCACCTTTTATAGTTATTGACAACATTGGTTATACATTTTAAGCACACCACAATCTCTCTGATGGAGCACATTCATCTGAACAAACACTAACTCCTTGTGGAAATCTCCAGTAAAATTGTGCCTTTGCTGGGCTGAGCTTGGGTTGAGCTCATATTTGGGAGGCTTGCCCTTTCAGTTATATTTTTGTTGTCCATTTTTAGAAGTTCTAAGTTGTTTCGTAACGCTTCATGTAGCACAGTATTTGTTCAGCTCTATTGCTTGTCCCATTTTGTATTTCACCAAGGTTAAACAACAGTGCTGGCCGGCAGAAGCACACCATGTATCTTTTTATTTTTGTTGAGAGAGTGAATGCAGGGAGAGAGGCTACTTCAGCTATTCCTCAGAGGAAAGAGGATCTTTTTTTAGAGTATCAAAGGAGCACATCATTTCCACACAACAAAATATAACATGTTCAGATGGAACTGAGGTCGGAAGATACTTCATCTGGCACCGGAACGAGGAGGCTGCCCTGACTCAGAGTGTATGTTTCACAGACGTTCTCCAGGATATCCCTTTGATTGTTCTTTGGACTCAGTAGGAGGCCGGGCGTTTGGGTAATCAGTAGAAGGCCACATGGGTTCTTCCGATTCATGGCATCCTTCCTGCTTACCCTGCTCACTTTTTGGTCCATCTCCTTCTATCTCCGTCTCTCTCTTGCTGTCTCTCTTGTTGTGTGTTGGTCTTTGATCTCTAAAGGTCCTTGAGAATAAGGAGCCAGCAACAGCAGCAGGCTGGGATTCTCTGTGGGCCTGTTTGGATCCAAGCCCATCATGCCCTTTTCTATCTGATGGACAGCTCCAGGCATGACTGTGCCTCTGTAGTCCTGCTACATTAGCCCTTCATCTGATTAAACCCTCACTCATTGTCAAAGGAGAACTAGAACTAGGGCTATCATTGACTTTGTTTGTAAGCAGCAGGGGCGATTTTAAAATGTAAGCATTTCTCTATCATTTCATGTCTTAATAATTATTTTTTGCTCACACAAAGAGGCTGTTACGCCGACGCTTGCAGTTCCTCCTGGTTCTGGAGAAACCTGTGTTTAATGGCGCTAGACACTGTCTATCTAAATTTTTATTTTTAGCTCCTATTGCATGTGAGGCATTTATAAAATTAGTGGAAAAGGAATCTGAGCATTTGGCAGGCTGGCATGTCTGTGAATAAACAGCTGACTGAGCTGCTATTTGCTCTTGTCTAAAATCTTGCTATTTCATCTGAAGGACATGTTGACTAACTTTGGAAGTGTTTGTTTATGAGTCCAGTCTCAAATCTTCAAGTGAGAGTCCTGTCAAATCATATCTATCCAATTTTAAATGAATATGCTAGGTGAACCACATATTGTTATTTTATGGCACAGTTCTCTTATAATGAAATGAAATACCAAATCAACAAACTTAAGATAATTAAATTTGTCAAGCATGCATGTTTGGCTCTGCAGACCTGCAAATACAAAATTATTTTTTGAGTCTTGAGAGTATATGGTTCTACTTTATTTCAGTGGTATTGTTGAAATATATCTTACTTTGTATCATTACTCCTACACAGGTCACCCTGACCTTTTGGATTATATATTTGTATTTCAGTGACTCACAATACCAAAGGTTATTCCTTATAGGTTCATTGTTTTTTCTTATCAAAGCTGCCCATTCAGGCACCTTGTAGAATCCTGGTCCAGTAGGATTCAGACGTTCTTATCGTTGGAAGTCCTTGAGCCCTTTTGTTCATCTGGGCAGTATGTGAAGTCCCTTTTCTCTTTGAGATGTTTACACATCAATAAAACTGTCTGAATTTGAAAAATAAAGCTGACAAGGACATAATGATCTGTCCCACAGGTCCCAGATCCAGGACTGAACAAGTTCTCAAAAACCTTTTTAGCACAGATAAAGTTGCAGAATAAGGAAACTCTCAGTGGGTTGTTGTGATAGATCATTTATTCTGTTATTTTCCAATGATCCTTTCTTTTTAAAGTCATACGTAGGACATAAGTGACAGAATCAACTTTGTGCTCTTCCTCTGCATTGCTCTAGTCACCTGAATGTAAGTTAGCTCCTCTTCAGCAGCCTCTCAAAT